>APFE031420078.1:156142-185085 GCA_000404065.3 Pinus taeda
ATATTGAGTCTCATGAATCATGATTCATCAATCTTAAAGTTTCAAGCTTTCAAAATTCAATATATAACATTTATCATCATTGATCACCAAAGTTGTAAGCTAAGTGTAACCATTACAACAAATAATATCTAATATGAAATGAAATGTTATAAAATGAAATGAAATGAAACAACTGTCAACTTTCACAAAGCATCATATTCATAATTCACTACCAATGAGTTATAATTGCCAACTCTAAACTTCAAACTTAAATTGTCACATATTGTTTACAAAAAATATCATAATATATATGAAAGAGTCAACAGTTATTAAAACTACTAGAAACTAGAAAAGACGAGTAAATCTATAATCTATTGCTTCCTCTTGCCACCACGAATAATGTCTAATTTCTGAGTAGGTTGTGGTGGTCTTCTAGGAGTCTCCTCTCGCATAGACCCATGACAAGAACCAGAAGGCAGATGCCCTCCACGTGAGGATGTACATGGAAGCGGCGACAACAAAGGAACAAGACTCGGAACTCGAGCACTGCTACTGGATGGTGGGGGTGGCATGGTTGTTGCTTCATCTTCCTCTCTCACAAGTTCTGCTTTTAGTTCTTCAAGATGTATAGTGCCATCTTCCAAATTATTGTCCTCTAGGTGGTTGTCCCAAATTTTATATGTTGGGTCATCATAAGCCCGATTACAGTAATTACTCAACAACCTCAAATTGTAGTGCACATAAGCCAAGCTTTCTGCCCGGTTTTCATTGACTCTGTTTCTTCTCACATTATGTATGAATCTGTAGGTGCTCCAACACCTCTACAAAAGAAGTATTTACAACCTGTGAGAGAACTTTTTTTGCCAATTTTGGCAAAAGTCCTTGCCCGCCATATGCTTCCCACCATGTGAGAGCATCAAATCTGTCTCTATCTTCCATTGCATGGAAGGAACCAAACAAACCAGTGTAACTGAACTATTTGCCTATTTCAAGACGCAGATTAGCACATTCCTCCCTATCAGGTATCAACTTGTCCAATGCTTGCAAATATCCTGTAGATACCTCTTCATCTATATGGGGTTTGACCCTAACCCCACTCCTAGGTGTAGGTTGGCCCAACCAAGATGCAGAGTAGTATTTTGGCGTAAGGATATGTTCCAATGCATGTAGTGGAACATTAAGTTTATTCCACCGTGTACACACACAATTGTGAATCAGTGTATACAAGTTGGGATCATCTTTCTAAACAATATCTTTTATTTGCCCCAACATGGTATCCATCTGCTCATACACCCCCCAATCACTGGCTTATCTGTATTTGCAAAACTAATCATGTGATAAATGGGCTTGGTGAATTCCAATACTTGCCTCACACGTGCCCAACACTGACCATCAAGAGCGTTCTCCTCCACTAGTTCAAAACCTTGCTTGTCAGCTGCATTTGTAGCTCTTTCCTTTAATACTTGCTAGTGTGGACTTGATTCCATGCTAGCCAATGACTCTCTTAGCTTCAAAAGATGCCTGAAGGTGAGGTAATAGCTAGCAAATCTAGTCTTTGCAATCTTCAATAGCTCCAATCTTGAGTGACTGTAGAAAATGCCATGGGTATTACTATGATTTGTTATAAATTTTATCATTTCTTTGCCTCTCTTGTACAAATCACCAATCCATTTATATTGTTGGTTTTTGTTCTTAATAATATCATGCATCAAAAGGTTCATTGTGTGAACCAAACACCCAGACCAAAATATGTTGGGGTATTTATCCTCAATAATTGCTCCCCCTGCCTTACAATTAGGAGCATTATTAGTGATGACTTGGATGACATTGTATGGCCCAATACGTTCAATTGTTTCAAGTAATGGTTTTGCATTGTTGATGCCGGTCTTGAACTTGTCTGTGTAATCATATGCTGAAAGAAAGATGGCACCACTAACGGACACAACACGAACACTTATCAATGGCTTGCCTTTTACATTTGTCCATCCATCAGATACAATGGACACCCCATGCTCAGTCCAAGAATTTGTCATTCTACGCAAAGAATGTGATATTTTTGCTTTTTCATGATCAAGTCCAGCGGTTCTAGCCTTGTCATACCCAGGGCTCTTGTATCCTTTAGGGGCATCATTTATGGTAGAAACCATTTCATGCCAATAAGGTGCGTGAAGAACATTGGATGGTATCCCACATGCATAGAGAAACCGGTAAAATTTTGAATCCACATCATTCCTACACCCTTCATCAAGGAAATTTGATATGGTTCTACACCTTAAAGAGATGTTTGGTGACCCTGTGCCTCCATATCCACTGCCATGGGAGGATGCTGAAGGAGTTCTGTGTGCATGTGATTGTGAGCTTGGTTCAAAGAAACCCTTTGATCTTTTTGATTTGTATTGGGCTTCTTCCTCTTCCCTTATGTATTTGGCTCTATCTGCTGCTGACACACCTCTACAAGTTTTTATTCCTATTTTGTTTATCTCCATCCCATGGCCTTTTCCCGCAGAGGTGCTTTCTTACATGGGTGTGTGAAACTCTGTAATTATTGTTGCAATGGGGGCAGTGAAATTTAGTGGTTCCACCTCCTTTCCCTGCTTCAGGCCTAGTAACATATTTCCACAATGGGGTTTGGTCTTGTTTAGTTTTTTGAGCTTACTCATGTTCACTCTCTTCCAACTCCTCCTCACCAAGGTAGTCCTCTCCGAGGTTTTCATCAAATCCACTATAAACCACTTCTTCATCCCTTTCTTCATTTTCAACCCTCCTTTTTCTACTCTCCAACACCATAATAACCAAAAAATGAACCAAGAAGAAGAAAATGCCAAGCAATATAACCATGGTGTTTGAAATTTGAAGTTTTGAATCTGCAAAAAAAATAGAATGGGAAATAGAGAATTTTATTTATTTATTTATTTAGCAATGAACATAAAAAAAATATTGCTAGATTAGAGTGTAGATCCTACCTCTTTGGCCTCCAATCTCCCTTTGCAAGCTCTTCAAACTCTTCCAAGCTCCTCTTCTTGCTTCAAACTCTCTCTTGCTCTCTCTCACTTAGGATGAAGTGAATAATGGGAGGGGAGAGGGTTTATTTATTGCCCCCCTCCCCCCTTCCCTCTCTCTCCACGCCGTTGTCGCCCCTCTCTCGGCCGTGCGGGCACTGCTCTCCACCGATCGGGAGCGTTTTTTCCAACCAGGGAGCGGTTAGGAGCGATCACTCCTTGGTTGGAAAAATTGATCTCGGAGCGACAGGAGCGACGCTCCCTCCATCGATCCCAAAAAACCAAGGAGCTTTTTTTTGGGTCAGGAGCGTTCCCGACCAGAGCACAGATTGGGAGCGGGATCGCGGGAGGGGGGACTCCCCCGCAACCCTGCCATCACTAAAACAAAATCTTGACTTGACATGCTATGCTTTTTCTATCTTATTTTAATGCTTAGAGGGTTATATTGATGATAAAGATCCCAATATAGGCAATGATTGCAGACTTGGATGCTACTCATTCTTCAAATGAGGATGAGGAGGATGAGGAGGATTATGATTCTGATGATAACATTGACAATTAGCACTTGTACACTGTAACTGTAGTATCATACTATCATGTTATTTTGGACTATAAAGGCCTTCTAGAGCCTACTGCTTGATGTTTTTTGGTTCAATGATGTTTTGCACCGAGTGCTATCTTGGTTATATGCACTATTACTTGCTATATAAATGAGAACTTTGAAGTTTGCATATGTGTATAAATGGTTTGGATTCATATGGATGCACATGAATATATATGTTTTTCTTTAAAATATGAATATTTTATGTGTTTTTGGTAAACTGGTTTTTTTTGTAAGTGTGTTGGTTCTGGTTTTTTACTGGTTCTGGTCTGGTTCCCTGTCCACAAGGTTTTTTGGTTCGATCACTGGTTCGGTTCTGATAACATTGCTTAGGAGATGAAGAGAACACACTTATGAAATAACTTTGTTTTCTGACTCCTTATATGGTGGTGAAATTTGCTGCTTGGATATCCTTCCTACTTTTAAAATTTACCATCTTATGTAGGTGGTTCCAATCAGGTGGAGTATGCTAAAGGCATAAACAGTTTGGAGCAGTTATTGGATGCAAAGGTGCAAGACATTTTGATGCATGGCCTTCTCAAAATTAGGAAAAACCGTATAGAATTTTCATTCATCTCAAATGCTTCACAGACTTGTGTTTTAACTTTTAAGCAGCGTTGTTCATTTTTTGAATCATGATGTCTAGGATAACTGTTGATGCAGGTATATACAGTTGTGGATCGGTCAGAGCTTGAATCATTTGTTCCTTCACCTATAACTAATGTCTGGTATTATAACAAAAAAAATTGTTTGGAATACGAGTCGATAGTATCATGCCAGAAAAAATTTGATGAATGCAAACAAAAGGTAACCCAGTGCTTACTGATAATAGATGAATATTTGATGAGGCTTGACTCTTTGTCAGAGAACTGGTGCCAATATTTGCAGCTGATGTGATTATCTTTGTGAACACAGCATATTTGTTTGGTGTTCAGCTGCTGCAATGGGAAAAACATGGAGATATGCAAACATGATGTTAAAGGAAACATGAAGAAAACTAAAACCATCACAAGGTTATATGGAGAGTTGATGTACTGTTTGGATGAACTTGGACTCTGGGGTGCAAAACAAGTTTGTAATTTCCACTCTCAAGAATTAACTTCTGTCTTCTATTTTATTAAGTCTATTTTGATTCTTAAGGATTGCTTACTGTTCATGGGTCACATTTGTCAACAGTTGGTTAAAATTTCAGCTAGAGTTTGCTGGTGGAACGATGGCCATTGTTCTTTGTGAACTTAAGATCACTGTCTTTTTTTTTGTGTTTTCCTGTTATAGGGTTGTCTTTGTTTTCTTGTTGATAATAAGGGCCTATGTTTTTGTTCACTCTTCAAAGCAAATCTTATTTTGCTTGTTTCTAATCAAAAGGGTCATTTTAGCATATTTGGCTGCAACGAGTGATATGAATAGATGCTATAGACTTAGTGGGTAAAATCAATTTTGAAAAACACTATGAATCAATGGTGACTGATAAGAGGGATAGCATATGGTGTAAGGGAAACCCCAAGGGATCATCCCATGAGAAAATATGAGCCACTCAAATAAGAGTGGGTACTCAGAATAAAGGGAAATGGCTGAGGTGCTTATGTATCTTTATATTTGATTTTAAATGTGTTGAAAGGTGATTAAAAAATTCGACAAAGTTATAAATTTCGTATCTTTGTGTCATTTCATCAGAGGTTTTGTCTTCCTACTTTCTTTTTGTTATGAGGTTCTATTATAGCTTCAAACATGGATGGAGCTAATTTGCTTATTTTTTATTTGTTTTACTGTGTGTGATCAGGCTGTGAAAATGCAATTAGATGATATGGTTGGTAGTACAAATGCAAATGATGATAATGCTGAGAACCATGTTACTAATGCTTTTTTAAGGGATTCTCTTTTAATTTTGGATCCTTATGTGGAAGGTACGGTTTCGTAAACATGGACATTATCTAAATTATGCAGCTTGATACAATTGGATAAAGTCTGATGTTCAATTTTTTAAAATTAGTTGTAAAAAATTTACGATTTGTCTTCATGTGGTAGAATCTAATACGCAACGATGGCATTGGCACAGATGAAAGACTGCATTTATGCTTATCCATTTCATTTGATCATGATGTAATTACGGTTTGCTTTGGGAAAATGTGTCAATTTTCAAATAATCATGAGCTCATCAATGTATTTACAAGCTGTAGTCTAATGATTGTGACAAGATTCTCTATTTCAACTAGAAACAAGTGATGTTGCAGCAGTTTCTTACATATCAAATAACCAATTTGTGCAGAAGACTCAAAATCTATACTAGAGCAGATATAGTGGCCTTTGCGAAGAATGAGGAAGCTATTAGAACATATAGAGAGTTGTTATTGCGTAGAAGCTTGCTTAGAAATGATTCTTATGGGAGTGTAGTTGTTAATGGGATGGGTACAATCTGATATCACTTTAGCATTTGTAGAACAATAAAAAATTTATTTAGTTGCATATGGTAGGTATTGCTGCCCCAAAATCTTCCAGGCCAGGTGCAAAGCTCCTCTATGCAGAACCAGACCTTATGGCAACAAGAGAAAGGGTTTCCATTGTCACCTCAACAACCTTTCTCCTGCTTTTTAGTGGTATTTGACCACAAGGGAGGCTTCTGTTGAGAAATCTATAGGCCAATAATTAGGGTAATTTCTCTTTATTTGAGAACTGCTTGTGATATCTTTTTACTTTTTCTTACTTGTTAGCTTCTTCTCTTAGTATTATGTTTGTTCTTATCATCAAACAGTGACCAAAAACAAGAAGAACAATAGTAGTATAGTACACAAGAACACAGGATGTAGGCTGCAAGCCATGGCCAAAACCTCTCCACCTAGAGGAAAACTTGTAAATCTCTTCTCTTATAAATTCTTCAATTGACTTATTCCAAGACCCCTCTAGACAAGGACCAATACCCTTCCAAGACCAAGTCCAGCCTCCTTGATGATGTGCTTCTTATTGTCCAAGTCAAACCCAGTCAAATCTATTCCAGCAGCACAACTTCGACCCCAGCAACAGAATTTTGGCCTCTACTGCAGGTCTGAAATTTTCGGCCCTCAACAATAGCAACTTCCACATGTGTGAGCTTATTTAGGGCTTCCAAGACTTCTTCAGACTTTCGCTTGACTTTCTCCTTTCTTTAGGGTTTGAGGATTGTAATGACACACCTACAACTATAAATAAAATACGAATATTAGCATACATACGAGACCTCCATATGATAGCTGCGTATGCGTGCACCCGCAGGTATTGCACTATATATATGCTGGTTACTAGAGGTAAAGGTATAAATTAAGGTAATGAATTAATTATTGAAATAAATCCCTACCTCACCAGAATATCATGAATATATCAAATTAGGTAGGTAATACGTATACCACCTTATATATATATATATATAATATATAATATATTATAAGCTTTAAACTAAAGAAATGTTAATTTTAATTTACAAATTATATTTAAAAATAAAATTAATAAACTAATAATAAAAATTAATTAAAATTATCAACTAAATAAATTAAATTAATTTATTAAAAATAAGATAAACTTTAATCAAATCAAATCCTACGTATTTAAATAAAATCCATAAAATCAAATGAGATTTGATTTTATAAAAGTTACACGTAACAAAAACAATGACATGGAGATGGGAGGAAGGCGGTGGGCAAAGAAATAAAAGGAGGAAGAAAATCTTGAGGAAGGAGGTTGAGAAGAGGAAATTTCTGAGAGTCTTACTTACTGAGAGGAAGAGATTCAATTGTTCTTAAGTTTTTGGGCACGGGGGATCAGATTGCGCTAATTGAGCCGCACTTTGGAACTGAGTACCTAGGTTGTACGTAGTTTGGTTGGGTGATTTTGGTCTTATGGTGACGGAACAAGAGTGGGAGCAAATTGGAATTGTCTTCAAGCTGTTTTCCAGGTATTCCTTTGTACTTAATTTTCAAATTCTATGTTTGCTTCATGATAAACTCAAGCCAAATCAAGGATGCTGATATAATTGTTAAGATAGATTTATATTAGGCAAAATAGGACCTTACAAGGATGACCTAATTCGAGCTTCTTCCTGCTCCTTTTCCAAGTTCGATCCTGCAACATTAAAACCTAACCCATCAACAGAAACCCTAGTTTCCTTTCTTCGCACGTGTCAAGAAAGAGATATAAAATAGCCAGAACATTTGATCCATGTACTTGTCCTTCTTCCCTAGCCTCTTTCTTCCTCTCCTTCGCTTGCTTAATGAGAGAATTAAGTTATGTCTCTAGGAGGTCGAGTTCCCTCCTATATATAGGCTTCCAAGGTGGACAAAGATCCTCAAAATAGGTCGACTTCTTAGCTGGGAGGCCTACTTGGTCTTGAAGGGTATTTTGACACTTTTAAATACAAAAATAATTCTTTTCACAAGTTACAATGTGCCCGATGGGGTCTTCAACATATGACAATGATTCTTTTTGACTTCTTGACCTAGAACAACCCTAGAAGCACTCAGTGGGTGCTTGACCTCTAAAATAAAAGACCTTGAGCATGAAACCCATGCTCCAAAAATAATAATAATAATAATTTCTTTTTCATTTTACAATATACAAGAATCAAAAAGTACATTTCATATTTATAAAGGCCGAACCTAGTTACACATTTTTCAACACTCCTTAACTAGGGAGGTATTCATAAATGGTACATGGACATTCTCAATTTGAAGAGATCTCATAAGAAGAGTCAGATTGGTAACCTATCTGTTTAGCATCATAACTACCAACATAGCAAGGCCTTGACTAACAACTCTATCTCTCCACAAGATCATAGCACAATGCTGGCGAGACCAATGATTTGTAGGCACCTTCATCATTGTCTCTCAAGGTACATACCCCACTCGGGTGTTCACAGGGTATGACCTTCCAGGACTATTCTTATCTTGGATTCCTAGTCCTCAAAGAAATCAGTCCTCTACGACTACTCTCATCTTGGATGCCCTACCTCAAAGGAGTCCTAATTGATCTTTTCTAGCCTCTCCAAGAGCAACAACTAGATCAATAGAGATTTATACTTCAAATTTGTGAAGGAGACAGTTTCAAATTTTTAACCTAAGATGTGCCTCTAGGAACATTTACCCAATCCGTCAAAGGTCAACGCATGCATTTAATCACTTATTGAAGGTCCCAGAAGAATTTCACATTACATTTAGCCCATACAAGAATAAAGATAACAACATACATGCAGTTAACCAATAAGATAACAAGAATAACATCAAAATTTCTACTTACATGAGAGAGAGAGTATATTCATTTATCAACTTTGCATTAGAGAAGCTCCAAAGACAATAGCGAAATCCAAACATCATAGTGCATCAAGAAAAGCTCTAAAAATTCATCCCAGCAAAAGGTGCGAAAATCTCATAAGAGGTACTAATCCAATCCAAGTGATGATGAGAGAATGGATCACCTCTCATCTATTTAAATTTTCTACATTCTCTAATGAGTTCAATTTGCCTAATTCGGCCTACTTGAGCTCCAAATAATAAAATATGTGCAATAATAACGTCCCTTGGTGATGCCCCCCAAGATAGCTCAATAACATAAGAATAAACTTCTCAAGAGGGCAAAATGATCAATAAAGTGAGTTGTTGGGCTTTTGAGGAGGCCTAATGAAGTATCGAGTGCACAATGATGCAAGAATGGACCTCAAACGTAGTGGATAGGGGGTTGGCCCCTTGTTTTCCAAGCAAATCGTTGTGGTGCCCCCAAGTGGGTGTGGGGGGCACAAAGACACCTCATGGGTCTCCAGATGGATCAAAAACGGTTGTAGACTATCTGTAAGTGCTAGGATGATGACATAACCCTCATCTGGACCCCAGATCATCTGCCAAGTGTATGGTGCAAGTGTGGAGCGCGTTGGGCACTGTGAACTAGGTGCATCATCCTCATCCAAAAGGTGGAACACGAGCAATCAATAAGTGGTGCTGAGGATCCATGAAGTACTCTTTGCTATGGTGGAGGCCCATGGCTCTCAACACTCACCCTCTGGAGGGCCAGGACCTCGTATAGGGAGACCAAGCCCCAAATGGAGAGCCGCCTGCAATCCTGCATAAGGTCCAATGTGTCCCCTTGCCCTCCAGTACAACAAATCATTAGAATAATCAAGTAAAAGAGCTTACAAGTCATGGAACCAATGGGGCACTTCATGGTGGCATGCCCTTCCATAGTGGGCTTTGGCATGTACAAATGTCTCCAAGCTCAATAAGGGGATTAATCAAGGACCCTATTAGTTGGTTTCAACTTCGAAGGGGGGTGACATGTCCGCGATACATCCTCCAAGTGGTAGGTGGCAAATGATGTAGTAATGGAACGGACTGGGGATCAGGGGAAACATCCAAACCATATGTCATGGTACAAGGGTAGCTATAATAAGGGAAACCCACACTCGGATATATGAGTGTAGGAGGGAGCAAATCATGGTACATGAGTTACCCCGTCCTTTGTTTTTACACTCTTCTTCATATGCCTTTTGCCTTTGACTGATTTTTCTTCATAACTGCTCATTGATCCAGGGGATGAGAGCATGGTGTTTAATATATAACAGTGGATACCCCCTTAAGGTGGGGCAGTTCATCACCCACTAGGGGTTGGGACAATCATGGGTTCCTTATCTAGGGCCCATAGGAACCAGGGTGATGGCCATGGATAAGGGGTAGAGCTCATGTTTGGCTTTTTCCCACATGCTAAATTTGTATGTCCCGACCATCTTTTGCATTTTGTGGTACATTTTCTATTGAGAGTGGTCAAATTATACTTTTTCTTTTCTTTTAGCTACATCAACCTTTGGGGCATCGTTCTAAGCCCGACCCAAGGTGTGGAGAAGGGGACGGGGGGTTAACCCTATGTGGACCTAGTGGACACATGTGGAGCTAGATGGGAAAAGAGATGAATGGGGCTAAAATAAGTGGAAGGGGGGAATGTATGGGGTGCCGGAGAGCGAGACCACAGAACCATAGTCAAGACTTCCCATGTAGTGCCAACCCTGAAGCTAAGGGCCAGTAAAGGAGATCCCATGAGACTAGGATACAGGGATAGCCACGAAATCGTGCAATGGAGACAAGAGTACAAACCTAGCCCACTCTTCATGCCGAATCCACCTACCAATCCATGCCCAAAAGTGCCCATGACAAGTAAGGAAAATTACTTAACTATACCAATGAAAAGTCATGCCTTCGGGGTCGGGAGGCCCACCTTCAAACATACAATCATAGCAAGTGGGCGAGGGACCACATGGCTGGCTTGAGTGGCATAGATAATGGCACATTGAGCAATCTAGTGGCTGCAAGGGGCTGCTGGTTGCCGGCTCAAGACTATCTAGGAGAAGAAAATTCCCCTGTATACACCACCCACAAGTGGTGGGTAAGAAGAAAATTCCCCTGTATACACCACCCACAAGTGGTGGGTAACATCTGGCTCCAACTGGGACATGAGCTCTTGGAGATGTGCATGAAACTACCTACTCGAATGGGAGTTCATGAGAACACCAAAAATCACTTGGTACCACAGACTTGTTCCCTGCACATATCAAAGACCAAGCACACATGGCAACATGTTTCTGTGGTGTCTTATGATCACACATGCTTAGTATTAGGCCATAAAAATCAACAAGAAAGTAAAATGCAAATGCATCTATTCTATCATGAAAATATCATATGATATTAGTTCTAATGAGAAAAATGAGCATGCAATGCATCCTACCCTAACATGCGTGTTACATCACCCAAACACTAAGTGTAATCATAGACCCAATGCAACCAACATATCATCCAATCAATATGAAAGCAATTGCCCTTATGCTCACTCACGTAATAGATCCAAAGGTAGGGGTAGGAATGACAACATGGAAGGTCACAAGGGCGGGAGGGGGGAAAATGAAGTGAGCACGCATGTAGTATCATGGGGAAAGAGGGAGCCAAGGGATGCAATCTCTTCCATAGGATCCTTTCTTCCAACCAAAATATAGAGATATCAACAATTAAGCTCATAAACCTCTGGTGGATAGCAACCTTAGGAATATCATCCCCATTATGGTCTCGATCATTTATGTCATGCTTTATGACCACCATAGCATCATGATTGGGAGGAAAGGGAAACCAATGACAAGGGGAGACACAACAAGAAGGTTGCTCATGATGATCATATTTAGAATCCTAAGGGTATGAGGGGGGAGGAGGGATACAACTGATGGATGGTTCTTCCTCAACATCATACCTCGGAGGGGAAGAAGGATCATAAATGATGGTTCTAATGTGAGAAAGGGCGAGGTGAGGGCTCAAGGGTAATGTAGCTATGCTATCGGGATCCTGGGGAAGGTATGGGAAAACTAGGTCTTCTTCAACGTCATCATTGGTTGCTAAAATGGGGCCTACCATTTCCAATAAAACTTCATGTGAGGGAAAACCACAATCCTCCCTTTTGATGGTGTGAGTAGGGATATCGTTTTGAGTAATGTTCTGGAGAAAAGGAGAATCATTTTCAACCTCATTTTCCATGTCAGTATCATAAATAGGGTCACTGTCAAAATGATGGTTGCCCATATCCCATTTTCCCTCACTAATGCACAAGAAATCATAAATATCATCTTCACAGGGAGCTACAATATTCATATCCTCATGTACTGTTTCTTGAATGAAAGTCCCCTCTTCGTTGTGTTCATCCTCACCGACTTTAATATGGCTTTTGCTCATGCCATGCACATTCTCAATCCTTAAGTTTGCATCCTGAAGGTCCTCATCACTATCTTCTTTAGATTGATTCCACTCTTCCATATACTCCTCACTTTCATGATGATCCTTCACATTTGAACTTTCTTCAATGTCACCTTGATCATCTAGTTGATTACCTTTTGTGGGGCTTTGCGACTAATTATAATATTTTTCATTGATTGGGTTAGTTAGAATATTAAAAGCACAAGTTAGGCTAACAAAGTCAAAGAGACGACTAGGATCCTTCTCATAGGCACACATCATTATGTAGTGTTGTTTTTGTGTTGACCTATGAGACCTGAGCATGAATTTGTTATCCATGTTCTCTAATAAATCTTCATAACACTCAGCATATTTGTCCACATTCTTGTGCAGTTCTTGAAGGTCTTGATCATTGAGTTTTGCAAATGTAGGACCAAGATTAGTCTCTTTTTGACAATGGTCCATTTTTCACAATTTTGCATATTAGGATTAAAATGGAGTCGCCAAGGTGAATTAAAATGCCTTGATAGATGCTTGCTTCACCCTACAAACATTAACTTTGAAGTTCAATGAAGAACTAGGGTTTCGTTCTTCCAATGGAGTTGACAATAATGATATGTCAATATGTCGTAAGGGAAACAAGACACACGTATCGTGTCCCCGGCAATGGCACCAAAATATTACCGCTCAAACTAGTAGGGGTCTTAGGAGGGGATCTGTTCTGGCAGCTACAACCACCCTCCAAAATTTTGCATATGCGTCGAGTTTGGAGCCTTTCTTCTAAACCACAACAACTCATCTAGCACTAATCCAGGTACTTGTGCTTCGACTGAGACTTATCCTTTTCATTTTGGCTTGTGTTTGCTCACATAGTTGATTCGCTGACCCACAAGCCGATCTCTTGACTTGGTCCCTTAACAGTTTTGGGCTTGCCTAAAAAAACTACGCAATTCTTGAGGGCAACTAGCCTTGTTGTTGGGAATTGCGCAGTCCTGATTGCCAGTGAGCGTTGAGCTCTAGAAATGTGCAATCATGGAGGGGCAATCCAACACTAAGCCCAGAAACTGCACAGACCTCATTGTGCTCAGGAAACTGCTCAGTGCATGAGCCGGAGAGTTGCTGAGTCCTTCCCAGAATTGTGCAATCTTTCCAGGCAATGCATGGCAGTTTTTCTCGAAAAAAGCAAAAATAAAAGAAGCAAAATGCATCCCTAAAAAATAGGGATCTATTTTTAGTACCCCGAAGGAGGCATTTGCGTTATTTTTAGAAACTTCCGCCAAGTGTTGCTTTTTCCTTGATTTTAGGCATGCGCGTCATAAAATCTAACTTGGCCAAATCTATTTAATCTACGCTGCTAGAGCTCATTTGCACGCTTGATCTTGGAGCTCTAGCAATCCCAAGAAGATCAAGGAGTCTTCGGTGCGATCGTCATTGCTTTTCCAGGTGAGTTTTTCTTTTATCGTCTTTTGCTGCTTTTTCTGTCGCTTTTTGTTGTTAGGCTTGTGTGAGTGTTGTTTCACTTGTTTCTCTGCATGACTGTTGATGTTTTAACTTGTTTTATCTTGTAGAAGTGTTTTTTCAAGTTATAGATTGCCTTTCCCATTTGTCACATGAGTTTTCCTATTTTTTGCACCAACGATCGCCATTGCGGCGACCCGCCTCACATGCTTCGTTTTCCTTCGGTTTAATGAATTGCTGCACTTGTTTCACATGCATGCATCAATACTTAGTCAGTTTTGCACTCAACTTCACACTATCTTTCATATCTGCTTGTTTTTCACACTCTCCTTGGGCAGATTTGGGTTCCCTTGCTTGGATCTCACTTTGCACAGCGGGCACTGTGCAATTTAGAGGCTCAAGCCTCTGGCTTGGCTTCTGGAATTGCGCAGAGCATAGCTTGGGTTGGCTCCTATTGTGCATTGCGCTCCTCCAGGAGCTAGTATCTCAGCTTGGCCACTGAGACTACGCAATACGCAGTCTCTCCCAAGCCTTGGCCCAGATTGAACTGCGCATTGTGCAGTTCCAGTCATCAAACTCCCACACTGACTGCTAGGACTGTGCAGTGCGTAGCTCCCGCAGTTAGTCAGTCACCCCTGTCAAGAAAAATTGCGCAATCCTTCCATGAATGTGTCTTGAAGTTGTTTTGTTTTCGCTGACATTTGCTTGCCATGAGTGTCCCCTCTGTCCCACAGGTATAGCAGTTGTTGAGCATCTCTCCAGCAGTCACAGTTAACATGGCATCCAAGATAGTTGCATCAAAGGAAACCACCGAGAGCAGTACTGGGAAAGTAATTGAGTAGACATCAGTTGATTTACCAATGTGTGCAGATACTCAACTGTTTATTGAGAAGGGAACAACATTGACACAACAGTAGATCAAAGACACTTTTGCAGGGACTTTAAGGCAATTTTAGAAGACCGATAGGTTTATCTTAGCATCCAACGGTCAGGGTTATACAAGGTTGCATGCAGGTATCCCACCTTCCCATGTGCGGACATCATTAGCTGGATTGTCTCACATACGGATGAACAAACTATGACATTGAGCAGTGCCAATAGGAGGAAGCTTTCCACCTTCAGGGTAGAAGACTTTCAGCAGATGTATCACTTGCCTAAGTCGATGAAGCGCATGGACTCACTCTTCTATGCCACCCATAGCTATGTGAACACAAGACATTGTCAAGCGTTGGGTGAAAGATCCGTCGAAGTTTAGACAGACACCCACCCATGTTTACAAGACAAAGTCCCTTAGGAAGGCTTACCAGTTCTTGATCATGTTTGCCTACAAAATATATGGTCAAGAGAGCACAAAAACCATTCCTGGAGGGTGGGTAGTCTTACTGGACCAGTTGGTAAGTGATGGAAGGCCATTCAACTGGTCGGATTTGTTGGCTTAACAATTGAAGTCCCATGTAGCTAAGGCTCGAAATCCGCCCAAGAATGAGCAAGAAAGGTTTTACATGTCCACATACTTATTGGATGCAATTTGTGCCCAGCAGCAGTTCCCTGACAAGAGCTGGACGTGGACACCACAAGAGACTACTGTGAACATCTATTGCAAGTTGCTTTCCGACTGTAGCTATTGAGGAGTGATGGCAAGGCTAGTTGACCACTTTATCATCCCGTTATACAAGCTTATATCTGAGGAAGATCCACCTTGCATGTTACGAGAAGCCATGGAGGCGATAATAAACATTGCAAATTGGTATGCCTCACTAGGTGGCACCTTCATCAGAGTGTTTGGCGGAGAGAAGCCTTCGCATGTCCTACCAAGGTATGCCACTGAAAAACTGACCATGCAAGAAGTTTCATACGACTCGTTATAGGGTTGTCAGCAAGACTGCATAGGAAGAAGAAGGCACCATGGCTCACTCTTCCTTTGTCGATCGAATTATACAAGATTAAGAGCTTGAAAGATGCAGATGTTGAAGCTAAGGACATAGTGAAATTCGAGCTCGACACCAAGGATTTTTATCCGTATGATCCCCACGATATTTGCAAGGACCACTGTACAAGTGTTTACTTTACGTGGATCCATGAGACATTTCATTGGCCAGAGAAGGGTCCTTGGAGGCACTGCTACAATGCTTCCAGACTCAATGAGCCAGTCAGTATAGCAAGAATTTGGAAGTGCTGCTCTACAGACATCAGCAACTCCGGAAGCAACAACAACAACAACAACAGAAGGCAACAATCTAGTGCAGGACAAGGGAAAGAGGAAGATTGCTGATGATCCAAAGGGAGAGCAAAGCTGCAAAATGATGGCAGATCCTATTATAGCAAAGGCAACTTTGGCAGTGGAAGCAAAGAGGGAGCAACGTATGAAGAGAGCAGAGCGGAGGAAGAGAGAAAAGAAGAGGTTGCAGGAAGCAGAACTGAAGCTGCAGGAGACAGAGAAGAAGCTGAAGGAAGAACAAGAGTCGAGGAGGAGAGAACGAGACGAGAACCAGAAGCAGGAAGAAGAACAAAGGCAAGGCGCGATGACATATGAAATAGCACCGATACAGATTGATGAGCTGAAACAACCAACAACTAAGGAAGGTGAACAAATGCAGGGTCGGGAGCTTGCTCAACAGATTGAGCAATTGATTGAAGTGACAGACATGGAGTTGGAACAAGGGTTCCAGCGTGAAGACACTGACTAGATACCGAGAGTACCACAAGTTATCCCTCAATCTCCACCACCTCTAGTATCAGAACCAACCCTGAGCGAGCAAGGAGATGTTGTTCTCCTTGATGATGATCTAGTCATGGATGTGTACAATCTATCATTTGATGAGTTCTAGAAGAGGATTGTACAGGCACGGAGGAAGGACTTTCTAGATGATCACGCATCACTTGCATTCATCAAGGAAAGGGTGATTGTGTCGGACACTAGGAAGCATCCAACTGTCATTGCCCAAGCCAGCTTGGCCTATGCAGGAGCAACAAGCTCAAATGTTCAGTATCTTACGACCGAGAATGAGCAACTGGAAAGGAACTTGCAGGATGCCTGACAAGAGGCAGAAAACTCTGAGCATCAGCGTAGAATGCAGTTTCCACGTTGAGGGAGATGGGGACAAATATACTTGCTGACGTATCAACACTTGGTGATACCATGCGGAAGCTCTATGACGTATTTGTCACCATGCATAAAGCAATTGTCTGTCTGCGTGGTCTAAAACAACAAAGCAAAGAGTTTGTTCAAACTCTCAAGTACATACATGCTGCCATCACCCATGTACAAGAGTGGACAAAGGGGCCCCACTCGACTTAACAAAGAAGATGAAGCCATAGGCAGCGCTGGAGAAAACGAAGGTCCAAATGTTGATTCAGAACAATGAGAAGCTCGCCTCATTCATTGGCAGCACACATGCCTCATATGTGCGGATGTACAGTAGCTTGGATGTCTTGGTGAGAAAACACCAGATCCCATCAATTGGTTCCCTCTCCGGTGTTAAACCTAAGAACCAAGTTCGACTGGAGATCGATGAGTACTTTGAGCAGCTAAGACGAGAAGCCACCAAGGAAGACTTGGAGTTGAATGCACGCAACATGCATAAGTACATCAGTGGTCTTGTCAAGGTCAAGACAATGCTGCTCATGCTTTAGAATGAGTTGGACACAGGTTTGAAGACAATATATCCGGATGCAATGGAGGCTAGAGTCCGCTTCCAGAAAGACACCTTTAAGCAGTTTGGGGACACTATCACACAGTACCATGCTTGGCACCAATATGTGACTGAGAAGCAACAAGTGGAGGTTGCTGAGCTGAACTTCCCCCAAACTCCAGAAACATAGTGTTGTGTCTTGTTACGCTGTCTCTACCCTATTTTGTCTTATATGGGTACATGTGGAAAATGTAATATTATTTGTAATTATGTTGTAAGTGAAATTGCAAGTGTCAATATTGGAATATGAAAAGTCATCATGTAATGTAATGTGTCATTTAGTGAAGAAGTTGAAGAGTCATGAGGGAAGTCAAAGAGTCACAAAGGTGAATGTCAAGGGTCAACCCACCCTTTGTTATAAATAGAACCTCATAACTCATAGAACGAGCTTTTGGGAGCCAAGCTTTTGGCTAGGCTTAGGCTTAGAGAAGGCTTGGGAGTATTGTGAAGAGCCTTGGCTTCTCCATAGCATAGAGCGTGTATACTTCTTTGGAGGAGCAGGGTTTCTTGACTGTAATGTTCCACTATTGGGGCTAGTGGTCATCAATGGTGTATGTATGGATGGAACTTTCACTTATAATAATAAAATCAGAGCCAACACGCTTTCATGCATATGTTGTTAATATAGTAGGACTATTTTTGTTGTATTGGAAATGTATGTTATTTAACTTATGCTGCTTATGAACTACTTTGTATGCGTTTGTACAAATCTTGTTGAATGCATGTTGTTGGATCAACTCGTCACTTTAACTTGTGGACTATTCTGCATTTTAGCTTGTGATGTGATTTCGCTCGTGTTCCTTTCAAGTTGCGTACTATTACAGGCTTCTAAGGGGCACACTTCCTTTTTCCCTTAGCGTGTTAGAACCTTCATGCATCACACTTGACTCTCTGCAAGGTCACACACTTGCTCTCACCCAAAGTTATCATACTTTCCTCGGTGCGCTACTACGGTCAAGGCATTATGTTACCACCCACTGCTGTGACTCCTACTCCAAACAGTGTGAGGTCTAGTTGTGACTTCATATCGGGGAGATCCCTTGAATGTTGGTGGGTCCAACACCGTCAACAGGATCCTAAAGGGCAACAATGGAGCGATAGCCCATTGTCACCTCAACTAAGGCTCCCCGCTCTTTATGGACTTTCACCGATGGGAGGAGACCCGATATAAAGGGATGAATAGGTCAATATGAGGATAAGGAGTGATTCCTAAGGCCTATTCACAAGAGAGACTAAATTGTATGGCTTACTTGCTCGGGAGGCAAGGTGATAGGCTCTTTAGGAAGGGCTAAGAGTATTCTCGAGGCTAGGGTTTGGGAATGTATTTTGTAAAGATGATTTCCAGGCCTAGAAATCCTTATGGAGACTTGGTCTTTATGTGATCTTTGCGGAGTTGAAGTTGTAAAGTTGTGGGACCATACTGGACCAAGTGGACCCAGAATTAGGTCAAGGAAGTGGAATTGATCAACCAAGGAGGGGTTTGGCCTAATGAAGGAAGAGAAAAGGATCAAAGGACAAATTTTCTTTTGAGATTTAGATGCAATGATCCTAATGAGGTCACTAACCCAAAATCAACTTAGGGCAAGAAATGGTCTTATGGCTAGGGCTTGCTATATCTTGGGATTCCACCGTTGGCACTGCTTGAAATTCGAAGGACCTCAAACTATAGTTGAAGAAAGTGTAAATAGGTTCAGTCTTCATAATGACATGTAATTATGAATGATGTAAATAATGTAATAAAGAGAGCATAATTGTTATTGTAAACTTGCTTCATGGGTTTCATGAGCAAGTGATTTTAGAATAATAGGATTTGTCATTTAGAGTCTAGAATTAATGTCATGTATGAAGAGCTCTTCTTGAGCCTATGTTTAATGTATACAAGTCTACATAAATGTCTTGAAACCCTCCAAAGACAAGCACAATCCCTCTTGAAGAAGTCGGCCTCCAAACAATAACAAAGGAATTATTGTCGGCTCACCTATGGAGACACATTCGTTCAACATGACATGTCGGCTCAAGTGTAGTGGAAAAATACTATTTATATGTGGCTAGGGTAATCACAGAAGGTAGAGAATTCGGACAAGCATCTCTGTGTTTTTCGGATGGGTATCATAGAAATGAAATCTCGGCCTCCTCACAGTCTCGGCCTACCAATATAGTGATAACAGAAGCAACCTCAGATACCATAGAAAAGGGCTCACACCTGTCTCCTTGCAGTCTCGACATATTTGTGATGAGGAAGATCTCAGTGATCCCACAATAACACACTTTGTCTCAACGTACATTTTAGATGCAGTCATAATATTGGCATAGATGTAATCATGGTCTCGATATAGATACAATCATGATCTTGATAGAGACAGTTACAAGGTCATGATCTCAGTGAATCTAGGTGCAGATCTCAGTGAAGGTGCAACAATGGTGTAGCAGTAATGATCTCGGTGGTGTAGTGGTGATGGCGTCAGTGTTGCAGTAGTGATTACTTTTGTAGCAGTGATGATGATCTCAGCAATGATGAAGAAGAAGATTGGTGTCTTGGTCTTGGAGTGGGTAAATAGGTCAATGGTCATGGTCTTGGTATTCGTGAATTTGATCTCTATAAGAAGAATTTGTGCGGATTTTCCTCTCAAAGAGTGAGAGGTCTTGGCCTTGGCAGAAAGCCAACATCTTGTGTTCTTGTCTCTTTTGTTTCGGTAACTATTTGATGAAGTAATAAAAGACACTCTAATTGTGCTAACAAGAAAAAGTAAAAAGTACCTCACAAATAGCTATCATCGTGAGAAGAATCGTATTAACCTGATTGCCCTAGATTCTTCAACAACTACAACACAGTAGTGGACCAATTTTCAAGGGTTTTGGATGGCTACAAATGATTTCGTGTGATGCCCTAGGAGACCTTCTGGGGTTAGGCCTAAAATTGGAGGAAATGAAGAAAATAAATGTTATTTTGACCATCAAGGGATACAAGGATCAATGCCTTATTGCTTGGGCTTAAGGGAGTCAAGATACACATAGATCATGAAATTTCATGAGCTGAGCCCCAATTGATCTTTGCTAGCCTCTCCAAGAGCAAAACTAGATCAATAGAGATTTGTACTTCAAATTTGCGAAGGAGACAAATTTTCGAGGTTTTTAACCTAAGAGGCGCCTCTAGGAACATTCACCCAATCGCTCAAAGGTCAACGCATGCATTTAATCACTTATTCAAGGTCTTAGAAGAATTTCACATTACATTTAGCCCATACAAGAATAAAGATAACAACATACATGCAGTTAACCAGTAAGATAACAAGAATAACACCAAAATTTCTACTTACATGAGAGAGAGAGTATATCCATTTATCAACTTCGCATTAGAGAAGCTCCAAGGACAATAGCGAAATCCAAACATCATAGTGGATCACGAAAAGCTCCAAAAATTTATCCCAGCAAAAGGTGCGAACATCTCATAAGAGATACTAATCCAATCCAAGTGATGATGAGAGAATGGATCACCTCTCATCTATTTAAATTTTATACATTGTCTAATGAGTTCAATTTGCCTAATTTGGCCTAATTGAGCCCCAAATAATAAAATAATTTACAATAATAACATCCCTTGGTAACAAGCCCACCAGGGTAGCTCAATAACATAAGAATAAGCCTCTCAAGAGGGTAGAATGATCAATAAAGTGAGTCGTTGGGCTTTTCAGGAGGCCTAATGAAGTCTTGAGTCTACCAAGATGCAAGAATGGGCCTCAAACATAGTGGACAAGGGGTTGGCCCCTTGTTTTCCAAGGAAATCGCTGTGGTGCCCCCAAGTGGGTGTGAGGGGCATAAGGACAACTCATGGGTCTCCAAATGGATAAAAAACACTTGTAGACCATTTGTAAGGGCTAGGATGATGACATAACCCTCATTTGGACCTCGGATTATCTGCCAAATGCATGGTGCAAGTGTGGAGCCGATTGGGCATGGTGAACGAGGTGCATCATCCTCACCCAAAAGGTGGAACACGAGTAATCAATAAGTGGGTTTCCGGTTTAGACTGGTCGGTTTTAAAAATATGATCAATACTTCCATCTGCTGCATTTTTAATCTTGTAGAGCCACTTGGAAGTTACCACAGGTTTGTCTTCAGGCCTAGGTACAATCTTCCAAACTCCATTTTTAATTATAGATTGATACTCTTCATTCATGTCATCCTTCCATTCTTGGTGTGTGACAACTTCTTCAAAGGTGGATGGCTTTGGATGGCTCTGCTTCTATCAACTTCGTCATATAGGCTGCATACCCAACATATTGTTTGGGCTTCTTGCTTTCCCTGAATGTGCCTTGAACTGCTCCATGACCTTCTGCATCAAGTAGTGTAGACTTCAACCAATTAGGTCTCTTTTCTAGTTTCGGGGATTACCAAAGGTTGTATAGGTTCACTAGGACCTTCATCTTCATGAGTTGATTCTTCTTCCTCCCTAGTAACTTCCTCTTCAAATACCAGAAGTTCTTCGTCATCAGAGTACATAGGAAGGTCCTTTGATTTCTTGAATGCAATACTTTCGCCAAATATCACATCTCGACTGACTTCTGTTCGTCAAATATCACATCTCGACTAACTTCTATTCGTCAAATATCACATCTCGACTGACTTCTATTAATCAAATATCACATCTCGACTGACTTCTTTTTGGTGTCCTTGACAACCAATGCCATTAACATCAAGGTACATAATGGGTTTAGTGCTCTTGATTAAATATTAGTTAAATTTGCTGGATTTTGAGTGAGATCTAAAATTCTACTTTCCCCATATGAAATCCAACGAGGTTGGAACCACTCTCAAACATCCTAAGCCATTTCATGGTGATGTTAAAAATTCAAGTAAAATGATGAAAATGAAAGATAAAGGAGAATGAATTGCATAACAATACCAAAGACATGAATAACATAGCAATACCAAAGCCATATACTTGAATATTAGGCTACTGCACTAAAAAAATCTTGTTTTTTCTTAAAAACCCTGTGTTTCAAACATCTTTGATCAACTTATATGGAATCGACTGATTTGGTGAAAAAATGTTGGTTCAGTGTCAAACCAGCCTGTTCCATTTTCTGGTTCCAAACCTCGAATTGGACTGGACGAACTCGTCGGTTCCAGTGCAGTTCTCATAACACTGCCTCTAACAACAACTTAGCTGCTCCATGGTTAATGTACTTAGGGCACAAAATATCAACTCAATACAACCCCTTGCTTGCTTCAAGATGACTATTTGCAGGATGTTGCTAGGTCTTCTCATAGTGATTAGTTTCCCCACAACATACACTGCAGATAAGACCATCAAACCTTTGTCCATACGCTGCTTAGAGGGCATACATCGACTACACATCACCTTCAACACCCTTCTCTAACGAATTTTCCCCTCCTCCCTCACACCATACCAACCCTTACCTCTGTATCTTCACTCATACTTCTATACACAACTTGAGCTTATTTCGGTTCTCTCAGGGATCATATACCATTACAAAACCCTGCGCTAATGAACTGAGGATCTGCGACCCTTATCATAGAGACAAACTAGAGTATACTTCACATTCTTAGGGTCTCAGTCCTGTCCTCCATGCACATAAAACATTAGCGCATTCACACATAATTCTGGACAAATTTTTAACACAACTGAGTATAGATAGAGGTAGCCCTAACTAGGGCACAACATGTCACAAAATATTGACCTCAAACCTGCACAAATAGACCTTCATTAAGGGCACAAAAATCAAACATAACTCTTCCTCGTACTTGGGAAAATCTTCGCCTTCAAACAAACTTAAGAAAACCACAAATGCTCCAACTTGTCCCTCCTTAACGCTTGCGGCTCCCTAAGGTAATTCACACTTCTCTTGGGCATATATCTCTTAAGAAAAGATGCTTTCTTGGATGTGACAAATGTGCTCAATCTTATCTCTATTTATAGTGTTCTTGTTGGAGTCCATTAGCCACCCAGGGTCACCACTTTTGCCCAAGCCGACCTAAGCCAATCATGCTCAAACACCATTAACTATAGAAATAACATTTCTTTCCTTTGTTTTCACCCAATCCATTTTAGCCCTAGGTGCCCCTTAGTGCATCAAGGGTGCCTCTCATGCATCCAATGAATAAGCAACCATTTTTCACTTGGGTCTTTCACCCACAACTTTGGGTACAAAGCCCATTGCTTGGGTACACAACCTACAAACCACATTTTATGTGGGTCAACTCCTCACAAACCTAGTACCCCAGGGGTGTGGGAGTGCCTCCCAAGCTACACTTTTCAACAACTAGAGCTAATGTTAAGATTTTGCTCATGTGCTAACTTTTGTCTTGACCATCTTTCGCATTTTAACATTTCTCTTTCTTTTGTTTTGGCCATCTTATGCTTTTTCATTCTTTTAGTTGCATCAACCTCTAGGGAAAAGTTTTTCGGCCCTACTCAAAGATGAGGATTTGTGAGTGCAAAATCTGAATGAATCAATGGCAGATAACCCGAAGAATGGAGGTGATGTCAAAGGAATGATGAGAGATGAAACATTTTAATAATGGAATGGGGTAATGGACACACTACTTCAATCGAATTGTTCCAAGTAGTGCCCCTCCTATAACCCTAATGCCTTAGAGGAGGTACCACTGGACTGGGGATAAAGACTAACCCCCCTCGTAAGGTGAGAGAACAAGTTTACAATCAAGATCAGTCAATCATCCATGTCACCTCTTCATCCACGTTAAAACACCTAAAACATTAAGTAAAAGTACTCGATTGCAAAATGGTCAAAGTACTTGTTGAATGGTATCCCACCTTCATCCAAGAGGAATGTTGGATGGTGAGAGGTGCATGACCGGTGTAGATGGCAAAGGGAATTTGCATATCATTATCAAGCAAATGTGTAGGGATGCTGGTTGGCTGGCTGTCCAAAATAGGAGAAAAGTTTTCTCCTATAGGGTTACCCATTTGGGTGGGTAACATTGCCATCATAAAAAAACTTGAAGGATATATTAGATATATTCGTCTAGGATAATTATAAGTCGTTACAAAAGATGGAATATGTAAAAAAAAGCACTCGACAAGGGTGCTAACAAAGAAAAATAAATTTCTCTTCTCAAGGCATAGTCAAAATTTGATCTCACAAATTTAGAAGTTAAAGAATGATAAGAAGTCACTATAGGAAAAGCTAGAATAACTTACCAACAAGGAAGCATTGATGTATATAGAAACAATTATTAACTCAATTGAAGTAGAAGAATTGTTATATGTAAAATTCCAAACCTTGGAGAAAAGAACCAATGTTAATGTAGTCAGTGTCAAAAATCATAAATATGCTAATAGGCACACCGGGGGGTCTTCTTCTAGTAGCATCATTCCAATGGTGCTTGTACTCGTGGTATCCTTGCGATCCCTTGCCTCCTTAGATGAGATTGTTCTAGAGTTACCAACTTACATTCGGATAGGGGTCACCCTTCTAACAAGTTGACCTCTATTCTTAGACAATAGTAGTAGGTTGCTCGCCCAAGATTGCAAGACATGTGGATGAACTTTTCTAGTACTCCGAGATAGTTCTCTATGACAAGTTTCTTTCGTTCATCGTTGGTGTTATAGCTCTAATATGAAAATATAGCTCTGATACCACTTGTAATATATCTGACCCAGAATATAGGAGAAATAACAAATATACCCAATAATAACAAGATCAAAATAGATATAAATGTTTATTTATTATCAAACCCTTATGGTAGGGAAACACCATACATTCACTCCTTAAGGAAGGAAAACACTCCACAAGCCATATGCCTGTACATACAATAATCCTTCACACAATTCCTTGACACCTCTCCATGTGGAGTCTCTAGCCTCTATATAGGCCTCATACATACAATACCATGGATCATTACCATGGTTCCCTTCATACCATCGACTAATACCATGGGCCCATTATATTAATACTAACTACTTGTGGTCCCTTGCATGATATGGGTTAACCACCTTATTTATTACTATTGCCCATCCCATTATTACATTATTACCTTGGGTACCTCCCTTGGTACCCCATATTATCCCCCCTAGGTATATAACATTCCACCCCCCTTAGCATGTTTCGTCCGCGAAACATGGGAATAACACAAATAATAAGATCTACTCAAAAGAGTAGTCCACTGGTACCATGCACGTGCATCTAGCCATCCAAGAGAAAGTTGAACCCTCGATCTCGCTGGTGCCTCGCTCGCTTGAGATGGAAGTTGACCGTGGTAGCTATTCTGTGTTGATGTGTAGTAGGTGGATCTTCGCTCCTCTCTATCTGTCCTACGGGGGTTGTTGTCCTTGTGGCTGATTGGTTGCCATCTTGATGGTTGTCTTGCGGGGTGATGTGGGTGGTGATATGTTGAAGTTTTAACCCATGGTGTCTTTTTCTTAAATTCACCCCTTATTGGAGCCTGACTGTTATCTGGTGCATGTTGTGGTGCCTGCTGTGGTGTCTTATCTTTCAATATTACTTCAACCACTGAGCCCTCCTCTAATGTATCAGCACCTGTAACCTTTTCTGCTTCAGCGTCTGTTTGTGTTTGATTGTCGACCATCAACTGCTCATCATCTGATATGTCAGTCCCTGGAACATCTTCTGCGTCAACCTCCGTGGACTCTATTTGTTTATTGATGGAAATATCCTGTAATGTAATTTTCTTGTTTTTATATCAGAGCTTCAAGAATTTCTTCTGCACATTAATATTTATAGTACCCACTGATTCCATCCAAGGATATCCCAAAACAACATCCATATTATCCATCTCTAAAGTATAAAAATCACCATACAACACATACTTATCCATAGAAATCTTCAGATCCTTATACACTTGGACATCTTCATCATCCACCTGTGTGTTTTCAATGTGTTTTGTGGGAACTTGCGATTTTTTTTGCCAAATTAACATTGATGAAATTATGTTTGCAACTAGGATTTATAGAAACAATGATCTTTTCTTTCTGAATCAATCCATGAACTTGTAATAAGGATGTACCAGTAGGAAATAGACCCACATGTTTCTCCTTATCTTGTTTCTTGGCATGAGACCATCTGTCTAAAAGTAATTTTTCAAATTCTTCATTGGGCAGGTTGTAACACTTCGTTTTGTTAAGTAATCCCCACCATGTGGCTGCTTTCTCTCTAAATAGCTCCACTACCCACCATTTCCAATTGTTTTTCCATAATGATATATGTTTTTTTATGTATTCTTCAATAGTAGGACCATTATCATTCCCTGTAAAAAATTCCTTGCTAGAAGCCATGAAGGTTTGGAAAAAATTCACTTACTTGGCGAAAATTTGAAATTGTCACAGTTTAGTCAATATTGCTCAGAATCCCTATTATGACCTGTTTTCAGAAATGGAACAATCATTCTGCATCTACCCATGTGATATAAATCTTGATCCAGTCCCTGGAATTTCAGATCTGTGCTGCAACTCTCCCGCCCAATGTTACTTGGGAGCGGGAGCGGAAGCGGTGAGCGGGAGCAGAAGCGGGAGCGGGAGCGACCATTTTCGGAAGCTCCCGGTTTGGGAGCGAATCAGGGAGCGATTTTTTAAAAATATATATATTTTTTATATTTTTTAATTTTTGATACATATATGTCAACAAAAACATGTAGAATGATGAATTAGACATAAAAACATAAAACAGTACATAGATTGATCATTGAACCATTCACATAATCATCTAAAATTATAATCGTCCATTCAACCATGTTCCACCAAGAATAGTAATTTTACACATATTACAACTGCAACATATTGAGTCTCATGAATCATGATTCATCACATTCAATCTTAAAGTTTCAACTTCAAGTTTTTAAAATTGAAATTTAATAGCATTTATCATCATTGATCACCAAAGTTGTACAGGACCTACAGGTACTTGTAAGCCAAGTTTAACCATTACAAGAAGTAATATCTTAGATATTTCTAAGTCCTAACTTCTAACTGTTAACATGATATGAAATGTTATAAATTTATAAATGAAACATGAATAATGAAATGAAATGAAACAACTTTAGTCTTTCACGAAGCATCATATTCATAATTCACAATCATTACCAATGAGTTATAATTGCCAAGGCCCAACTTCAAACTTCAATTTTTCATTGTCACAGTGATATATTGTTTACAAAAAATATCATTATGATATGAAAGAGTCAAGAGTCAAGAGTCAAGGACTCAAAACTCAACAGTTATGAAAACTAAAGTCCAATAGAAACTAAAAAAGACAAGTAAACTGTAAATGAAAAATCTACATGTGGCCCTTGCCACGAGAGTCTCCAGGAGTATAAGGAGGTCGTGGTGGTCTTCTCGGAGTCTCCCGCACAGACCGACGACCAAAACTAGAACCTCCACGTGAGGGTGTAGATGAAGGTGGCGGCAGCAAAGGAACAAGACTCGGACCTCGAGCACTGCTACTGGATGGTGGAGGTGGAGGTGGAGGTGGCATGGAAGCATCATCTTCATCCCTTACAAGTTCCTCTTCCATTTCTTCAATATGTACAATGCCATCCTCCAAATTGTCATCCTCTGGGTGATTGTCCCAAATTTTATATGTGGGATCCTCATAAGCCCGATCACAGTAATGACTCAATAACCTCAAGTTGTAGTGCACATAAACCAAGCTTTCTGCTCGGTTTTCATTGAGTCTGTTCCTTTTCACATTATGTATGTAGCTGTAGGTGCTCCAACACCTCTCTGCAGAAGAAGTATTTACAACCTGTGAAAGAACCTTTTTTGACAATTTTGGCAAAAGTCCCTGCCCGCCATATGTTTCCCACCATGTGAGACTATCAAATCTATCTCTATCGTCCATTGCATGGAAGTTACCATACAAACCAGTGCCACTGAAGTATCTTCCTATTTCAAGGTGCACAGCTGCACATTCCTCCCTGTCAGGTACCAATTTTTCTAATGCTTTCAAATATCCTCTAGTTACCTCTGGATATAAATGGGGTTTGGTCCTAACCCCACCCCCTGCTGCAAGTTGGCCCAACCAAGACGTAGAGTAGTATTTTGGCGTAAGGATATACGCCAAGCAATGTAGTGGAAGATTAAGTCTATTCCACCGTTCACACACACAATCGTGGATCAGTTTGTACAAGTTGGCATCTCTGTTATGAACAACATCTTTTATTTGCCCCAACATGGTGTCCATCTGCTCATACACCTCGCCAATCACTGGTTTGTCTGTATCTGCAAACTGAATCATGTGATAAATGGGCTTGGTGAAATCCAAAACTTGCCTCACACTTGTCCCAAATTGGCCATCAAGAGCGGCCTCCTCCACCATTTCAAAACCTCCCCTGTCAGCTGCATTTGTAGCCGTTTCCTTCAATACCTACCAATGTGGACTTGATACCATGCTAGCCATTGACTCTCTTACCTTCAAAAGGCGCTTGAAGGTGAGGTAATAACTACCAAATCTCGTCTTCGCAATCTTCAACAACTCCAATCTCGAGTGACTGCGGA
>APFE031420081.1:4335-31225 GCA_000404065.3 Pinus taeda
GTAGCCTTTGGAACTCATCCTCTCTTTAGAGGTGACATGTCCGGTGAATGCCCCTACAGTCTATCTCTGTATAAGAAATAAGAAGTTTTCACATTTTCAAAGGTCACTTGGAGTGTATAACTCACATTTGAAATTATGGGAAATGGATACCTTGCACCCTTAAACAAGTACATTCCATTTTCAGATCAATAACCAATAGATATGGATACGTGTCACTTGTGCATGCTATATGAATACCACCGAGAAATTCAACAACAACAACTTACTTTACAATATATACAAGCTAGAATCATGCCACCACAATCTCTACCTCTTTATTGTCTATGATCAACTATTATCTTGCTTCACAAGATAAAATAACTCCTACAAAAAATTATCCACATCCATGAAAGAGACACACAAAAAAATATGAGCTGAGTGGAAATAATGTCATCCACATCTTGACATCACAATAAATATTAATTGATGTTGTTGATGCCATGCATCATGTTGTATATATGATTAGTTCCTCACTATAAACTACATCTGCATATACCTCATCTTGTATATATGACATTAGACACTTTTAGAGAATCTTCACTTCCACGTTGAACATGTTTCGTATTGAATATAATGCTATATTTTTTATAGTTGAATAAATTGTAAGATAGGTTTTAGTTATAGGCTTTTCTTCACCATAAAATAAGTTTGTTTTCCCTTACCTTGTACATATTATACATATTATCTGGATTTTTCCTAAATATTTTCATGTTGCATGGTTAGTTCTGCCAACAGATTAGGGTTTGAATACTATATTCTGTTTTCTTTTGAAACGCTTGTGGAAATTTTGGAGTCATTATTCTTGTTCATGTGCTAAAAAATGTTAATGTGTGTTTCTATTACACAATCAAATAAAGAAATTGGTTTTGAAAACAAAGATAATAACCATCACACAATTCAATACTATTCTTAGAGTATACAATTATTCATGGCAACCGTTTTTATTCAGATTTTTTACTTTATCTATAATTTGCAGTGAGTTCTTTTAAAAAAATGGAAAATTTTATAATGCCCGATATTCCAAGAATAATAGGTCCATGTTTTGGAGAATAAGAATGATGGTTACTAGTTGGGTTTCTAGTTAGGGTTTGAATATTGTATTCTAATTGTTTTGAAGCACTTGTGCCATGTACAAAACACAACTCCAATTATAGCCTCATAATAATTTTAATGGTAAGATAGGAATTCCAAGTTGGAGAATACATCACTGTTCTTTTACAATAGTATGGTACAATTTATAGGAACAAGTTAAAAGTTTTCAACTCCCTATGGCAGGCCATTTTGGTGGCTCTAGCTTACGTGCTCTTATTGTTCTTTTAACCTTAGTAATGTAGGTTGGTCTTGCTATCTAGGTTTGGAATTGTCATGTTAGGTTACAAGTCATTAATAATTCATTTCATTTTTCCTATGGAATGCCTCCTAATGGGGAAACGTTTCATAAAAACACCAAGGGTCCCAAGTTCCAACACCATCACCATGGAATTAAATCGCGTACAAAGGGTGTGCTAGGAAAATTCTTAGTTAACCATTTTTATACATGGCTCCACAATCCCATTTTATTACACAATCCTCCACCTTAATAATTTTCCTTCTTTGATGTGTATGAACTTCTTGAAAACCACGGGGTATTCATTGGGGAGAAATACCATACTAGGTGGGTTTATATTGAGGGATATATATTGAGTAAAAAATGGCATAATATATTGGGGGATATATAGGGGGTAAAGGGTTTTTATATGGGAAGGTATAAAAAATGGAGCTTAAAGTTAATGAAAAAATATAAAGGGTTATAAAATATGTTAATGAAAAAATGGATACCTACAATATCTAATGAAAATAAGGGTTTTATAAATTAGGAAGGTGTATTGCGTTCGTATTGGTACAGGGTTAAATAATTTGACTTTTAGAGGTATTTTCTAATATTTAGTCAAACTGAGGGTATTGTAAATATACCATGAATGCATATGTCAAAGTTTCATTTAGTGAAGCCCTCGTGTGGAAAATTTCCATAATTAAATTTAATTCTGCATACTATGCATGTATATACTACCAAACTCTCAACGTGATATTAGAGCCTCACCTTCACAATTAAATTGCTCATCATGCTTGTTTCCCTGAGTTTTTAGAAGCCTTATTTTAGTTGTGTGAGCTTACATCTATGGTTGGCATATTGACTATATGGTTGGTTGAAGCCAGGCATCTTGATTGAATTTGGTGAATTCTTAATGTAATTGTAAGGTTCCACGTGTAGTATCACAATGCAAAGGGGTGCATTTCTAATGAACTATATTAAACTCCACATAATTAGCTCAAGCAATTGGATTTATGAATCATCTCATCCCTAGGCCTAATTCGACCAAGTCAAATATACATCTACAAGCTGATCCTCCAGTAGTATCCACCAAAAGTTGGTTATGAAAATGAAAATATGGATCTCCAATCTAAAGTGAGGCTTTCATAAGCGCTCTGATCCTCTGCTCTCTAATTTCATCAGGAGCTCAACTTGTTGCTAATAGTGGCTGCAATTATATACACCATATGTCTGTGCCTTAGCTTGAATAAGGAAGAAAATTACTTTAGGTTTGCATCCTATGCTAGCTGAGGCAAGTAACCTTGGCCAAACAGTTTAAGTTAACTCTCACATGGTTCAGTTCTCTTCACTGGATTATCCATGATCTTAATAATGTATGCAGAATTGGTTAGATATGCTAATTTTGTGGTTCTAAAATTGCTGCAAACATTTGCCTAAGACTATACCTATCTTCTATATTCTTCATTTGAGCCATCTTATGTGTGGGACAATGACTTATTGGGAGCGAAATCTCGTATAAAGGCTATGTTGGGCAGTTTCTCAGTTAACCTTTGCTATATGTGGCTCCACATTCCTAATTGATCTTGTTGAACTACACTCACTGTTGGAGTTTCTTGGCTGATCTTAACATAGAGAAAAAGCAAAAACCAGAAAGATGCTTTAGTAAGAGCAAGGATGCAACATTAATATAATCCCATATTTTTTGTGATCATGTCATGTAAAAAACATCAAATCTAATATTAATATTAAAATATTAATATTATTAAATTTGATAACTTTGGATGAATACAAATTTAATTTTTTTTAATCATTTTAATTTATTAATTTTATTATTATAATAATATATCATGCTATATATTTAACTCTAGATATCTATGGGAGGAAGAAAAAAGCAATCATATATGATGTGGAGAGAGGAGGGATTGAGAGAAAGGGCGAGAGATGAGGATGAAAGGCGGATTTGAGAGAGAGGGAGAAGAGAGGAGGGATAGAGAGATGGAGTTGGAAGGAGAGAGGGGGGGAAGAAGAAGAATAGACAGGGAAAAGGTGGAAGAGGAGAGAGAGAGAGGAAGAGATAGAGGGCGTGAGAGAGAGGAGAGAGAGGGGGAGAGAGAGAGAGAGGGAAGAAGAAAGACATAGAGAGGGAAAAGTGGAGAGAGAGAGAGAGGCAAAGACAAAGGAGAGATGGAGAGAGAGTGTGTATGTTTGGGGATGAGAGTGAGAGAGAGAGAGGAAAAGATAGAGGGCGGGAGAGAGAGAAGGAGAGGGAGAGGAGGAGAGAGAGAGAGAGAGATGGAATTGGAGGGGGAGAGAGAAGGAGGTAAGAAGAAAGTCATAGAGAGAGAAAGGTGGAGACAGAAGGAGAGAGGAGAGCAGTAGGGAAGAGAGATAAAAGGGGGGAGAGAGATAGGTATGGAGAAAAAGTGTAATAAACAAGCATATTGGATTGTAGAATGCGCCCCTTGACGTAATTACCACTAGTCTATGTAGCAGGAGATACATGCACATGCTAATGGAAAACCACAAATAAATGACGAATAATCAATATTAAGGGAAACTGTAAAGTTATGTGTGCAAAATCATAGAAAACCACACATGAATTACCACTCACAAATAAATTACCACTGGTCCATTGTAGCCGAAACTAATAAAATGGTAAAATACTTAGACATATACCTAAAAATGAGCTACTTTTATTTTTGTAAATCCAAAATAATATGGAATAAAGAGCATAAGCATCTTTACAAAAATATTATATTTTGCTAAATAAAAATGATATAAACTTAAAATCATCTATTTCAACTTGCCCCACCATAGTTTCAAATAGGGTAATATTTTATGGTCCAGAGAATTGATAATATGAGCTTTAATATTGGGAGAAATTATGTTCGATAAAACTATAAAATGAAAGTGGCGAGATTTAATATTTGAAAACAATGTTCGATAAAACTATAAAATGAAAGTGATGAGCTTTAATATTTGGAAAATCTATGTTCGATAAAACTATAAAATGAAAGTGATGAGCTTTAATATTCGAAAAACTATGTTTGATAAAACTATAAAACGAAAGTGATTAATTTGTTATGGAAAAATAAATATTTATAAGGTAGTTAATTTTGTACATTATTATTTGGTTTATATATTATGTATGGGGTTGGGAAAAACTATATACGTTAAAACTATAAAATGAAAGTGATGGGCTTTGATATTAGGAAAGACTATGTTCGAAAAAACTATAAAATGAAAGTGATAAATTTGTTTATGGAAAAATAAATATTTATATGGAAATTAATTTTGTTGGTCGAAAAATGAAAATTAATTTTGTATGTTACTATTTGGTTTATATATGTATATGTGGGGTTTAGATTTATTTGAATATTTTTTTTAGTTTTTGGTTTGAGAAATTATGATATAGAGGTATTAAATCATCCAAATTATCTAGGATTGTATTCATGATTCCATTTTTTTTTTTAGTGTTTGGAACTAATAACTTTCACATCATATAGTTTCTTAATAGTTCACCCATCATGATTTATTATATTCCTTTTAAAAGTTATTAAATTTTTATTAAATACTTATATATATTTATATATATATTATTATATAATATATATAATTCAAAAAGTTAATGAACATTTTATAAATAATGCAAAAATAATATTTAGTAATTTATTTAATATAATATTTAGTAATTATTTAATGAAATTAGTTTTAAATTAATCAAAAGGTTTTAAATAAAGAATTGTAAAATAATAATAAAGAATTGATAATATATGTTATTTTTTAATAATGGTTATATGCTTAATAATTTAACCAATATTTTATTTTACTTTTATAATTCAATATTTATAAAAATTATTAAAATTTGATTTTACATTTTATCATATTGTATTATTAATATAGGTTTTTAACCTCTTTAAAAATATTAATGAAAACATTATTATTTAAAAAATTATTTATTTTAATTTTTATTCAAGTAAATAATTCAATTTCTTATAAAATATCAAGAAATAAAATAAATTTTAATTATAAAAAAAAAAAAAATTCAGTCTCAATAGAATACTAAATCTAAGTAAATGACAAAACTAATAGAAGTGAAAAGCTAAAGAAAAGTTAGATATGTAAATTTAGTTTTAACTAATCTTTAAAAAAAAATAAAATTATAGTAAAAAGACTTTGCAACATATATTTAACAAGGATTCTTTTGATCTTTCTTAACGAGATAAAATTATGAGGTCGCAAGTTTTTACTTATAATATTACAGTTTTAATGTGGTAAGATTTAGTTTTATAGCTTATATGTTAAATCTTGTACTTTTGTAGAGTACTTGCAACTAAAACAAAGTTTTTATTGCTCGTTTCACAAACAACTCTCTTATTACTATTTGTTCATCAACACAACTAATATTCATGTTTGAAAGCACCAACCAAAGAATCTATAAGGTTACCCCACACTTCGACTTAGTTGTTTGAAATTTATGATTATCATGCTTCATGTCTTACACGGATATAGTTGTGGATAGTGCAATTGAATATGATTGTCTCAACTAAGAAACTCATAAATAATGAAACTATGACATGCCTATGATCCAATTAAAACTATACATATATTGCATCTCAACCAAAATGAAGATGGTCTATAATCCACGCCCTTATTAAGGATGGAAATTTATTGTGAATATGGTTTTATTTTTAATGGTAATGGTAAAACACTTTGAAGTAGGCATAATTTATATCTCCGCTAATACTACCTACCTTCATAAAAAAATGGTGATTAATAGAGAGGAAAATTTGCTAAGTTATCTCAACCTCTTACCCACTTTTCTAAACAAAATTCCAACAACTAGCTAATTTGCTATAATACATGTCACTCTTAATGGCTAAAACATGAGCAATGAGAATTTTACTATCTCGTTTCTCTTACAGACAAACAAATGGAAATGCATTAAATCTTTGTGTTTCTTAAGTTGCTACTAAAATGCTTAAGCCAAAGAAAAATTCGAACCAAGCACCACTCCAACAAACTTTCTAGTAATGACATACATACATACATGTCAAGTCCATTCTATTAGTGCCTCAATTAAGAATTAAGATCCAGATCTACAATACTCCACTCAAGAATTTATAGGAACAATAATTCTAGAGATAAATGCTCCATAACTTAAAATAATAAAGGTGTACATTATGTAGGTACCAATGGCATAAGCAATGGTAGCAACACCTCCATTGATAGCCCATACAAATAGAATTATAGATTCCATTGATGTGGTCAAGTTAGTTGATGATGCCAATGAGGCCATTGATCCACAAGAAACTATAGAATCCATTATGCTAATGTTAAATATTCGAATTTAAATGCTTTAACAACTCCAGTTTGACTAAGAATCTCTCCATCATTATCATATTCATATTAATGGTAGCACCACTCTTTTTACAATATACCTCACTTCTCTTCCCCTACACCTCTTCACTCCTTTGAATTACTATACATGCTAAACTCAACACCCTATAATGTTTTTCCCTACATATGACTATAATCCCTATGCTCCCACTTGTTGTGACTCCATAGACGTTGGTCACATGCTCACCCAAAAATATGGCATGCCATTACTAAACAATGCCCTCTCTTGTTGCATGCTCATCAACACACTCAAGATCCATGGGGCTCAAACTATCTCCCTAGTGTCCTGGAAGCAGGAATTGTTATGGGTAGAGGTTTCATTGGTGGAGGTTGACAGAGTAGCCAAGACCTTATACTTTGTGGTTATAAAATGGATTTGTGGGAGGTTCTTAAAGGTGATATCTTAACCAACCACGATTTAACCTTCATTGTCTTAGACTAAATATAGTACTTCTTTCACATATGACTGAGAGTAATCATGTTTCTCTGCTTCAACTAGACCTTTATCTTGATTCTAGAGATAAACATTGTTTGGAGGCACCGAAGGGGAAGGGGCTTATGGGGTGGGAAACTTGATTGAGTTAATGAGATAAGAAAAGAAAAAAAGTTTCATCTGAATGGGGAGGCATGGCCCATCGATTCTTTGAATATTTTGGATTTAATCTAAAAAATCCTTGTTGACACACCCAAACTACCTAAGAGCCTAATTGGAAAGGACTTTAAGCAAAACTTTGACTATGATTTGAAAACATGGCTAAAGTATGGGCTAACTTTATAATCCACCAAATCAATCTCGATGTTGAGTTAGACCTTCTAAAAGCGTGAGACAAATTATTTTCTCATTAATTATACCATTACATTATAGAAAATATTATATGTGCTTAAATGCATGCCACCAGTCGTTACATATTACTAAGTGTTAATCTAAAATAACATGATGCACACTGGGATATGTGATAGATGTCAGATCATATTACCTAGTGATAATGTAAAATTATGCGTCAAAATATCCAATACCAAATAAGTTAGGGAAAAAATTAATAATAATAAATACATTGACTTGGTTATGAGAGGAAAATTACAAAACTATAGAAAAAAGCCAAAAAAAATGATGGAGATTTAATGTAGAACTTGACTATAATGAGAAGTGAGCTAGTAATATAGGTAAGGCAAAGTGGGATCAATGGATCCATAAATGAAGGGTAAACCCATCGAAAGAAACCTCAATTGATTTTTCAACGCAACACTGACACAAATTAGTTACGCTTTTATATTATGGCTATATATATAGCCTGACAACTAAACTCTTTTAAACATTTTGAAGCTCTAAAAGGGAACATCTTTAAAAAGACACGACTAAAATAATATATATATATATATATATATATATATATATATATTAATTCCAGAATAATATGCCATACATGGATCCTAACAACTCATAAGCAGAAGTACGGACAAAGCATACATTACTATTTTTCAACTCTCACCTTACAAATTTTATGATAAATATAGAAAGAAAGGTACTTATGATTAGGACATTAATGTGTCGGCGGTATCGAAGAGGATGCCCAAGATTGTCGGTGGTATCGAACAGGATGCCCAAAGATTACGGTGACATAAAGATGTGTAGGAGAATGTATGCATTTTCTAATCGATTTAAGTATCTTTCATCATCTCTTTGATATATATATTATTAGGGTGGGAACATAGTTTCAACATTATATTATTCATTACCACATGGAACATCATGCTTGTTTATGCTTGTTTATCAATAGAACTTTAGAGTTAAAAACTATGGTTTCATTTTTAATGTACATCTACAGTTCCTTATAAGAAGAAATAACGTAGGCAAGTTATAGAAAACGAGAATTGAGTGGTTTAGGCAGAATTCTTTCAAAAGTTTTCTTTCATTTTATATGTAACTATTTTTAAAATAAAATCAGTTCAAAAAACAATTTGTAAAATCATGATTTCACAAAGGCAAGTACAGATAGAGTAAGTGGATTTTTTAACAACAATTTGTAAAATCATGATTTCACATATGCAAGTACAGATATGTAGAGATAGAGTGAAGTGGACTTTTTAACAATATAAATATAAATATAAATATAAATATAAATATAAATATGTGATTTGATATCATCAACAAACAATTGTGATACAATATAAATATAAATATAAATATGTGATTTGGTATCATCAGCAAACAATTGTGATACGTAGTGTTGAGTTGTATCGCTATTTGTGATGCGTCTTTTAAAATGCTACCACGAATACGTCGTGAGACAATTATTATTAAAATATATGCCGAATAATATTTATTATTAGAATATATGCAGAATAATATTACATCAAAACTGGTATATAGTTTTATATGTGGAATTAAGGTTCACAATTAAATTAAAATGGTATAAATAGCATAGTCGTATAAATTAAATAGAATAGATTACTGGTAAATGTCAAAATTCATATTTTCACAATGAAAACAAAATTAATATAAATTATAATTTTACTTTAATTATTATTAATAATTATAAAAAAATATAATATATGAGTTCTACACATAAATATAATAGCATGTAAAAAGAAAAGATTCTTAATAATTGAGATTCATTTTTGCTTTACAATGTGACTTTGTTACAATACCATGGGTCAATATAATGGTTTACTAATACCACATGCCCAAAAAACCATAATTCATGAGAGTTTTTTAACTAATCAATTTAATTAAAAGGGAAGAAAGGGCATAACTACTTTTGAGATAAATCTCAATCTTTGATCATGAGTACTATTAAGAATATTCTAGAACATTCCATGGAGGTTAAATCCCTACAATCCACATAATAATAATTAATAATTAAATTAAAATTCTAGAAGCCTTGTTCCAAAACAAACATCATAATAATAATTGATAATTAAGTTAAGTTCCAAAATAAACATGCCTCTTTTTTTCTTTTTTCTTTTTTTTTTATGCGCGTAACTAATATTACTCTAGAGTTCATTTTCAATGTGGTCTTTTGCATGTCTAAATGAAAGGAGGCTAATTGACCCTATAAGCCTATGAAATGCCTTGGATCTAGCTCTCCTGTTAAGCACCAAAATCTCTCATCTGGAAGGTCTAAGCGCTAATCCTCCATAGGAGCTGACTTTGTGGGTTAAGCTAATAGACTAGAGCTATTAACTATGATCGAGCTATGTTCTTGGTTGTGGCAGTCTTAGAAATAGAATGATGCAAGGGAGGCACAAGATTGTTTACAAGGAAAAAATCCTTACTGCTGCTCGAATTGCCAAACATATTATCTATTATGCAACTATGGTTATCATTATGAAAAAGTTGAAACAATTGGTCATTACAGTTAAAAATTAAACAAATAATGCTCTAGTGAGCAAGGGCTTAGGAAACAAATAACCATCTTCGAGTTGAGGGAAAAGTTGTAGGAGAGGGAACTAGCTAAAATATCTAATATACAATTTTGTGGTGAGAGGAATAGTGGTTCTTGGCAACAATATAAAATTCACAAGCAATTTCACAAGTATTCCTGTTTGAGAAGTGCAAATTTGACATTGCCTTGGTCAAATTGAGAAAATTTGAATTTCCATAATAACAGACAACTTGGATGCAGTTAACTTGTGTGACATGGCTCTTGTCACTTAGTTAGCTCAGTAAATTCAAGTTAGAGGGCATGGAGTTCAGTGAAGCATGCATGATTGCTAAAGTCTAGTAATTGAGTTATGTTATATCTAGTTGAGTTCAGTTAAACTAGTTCTAACATTTGGAGGAACTAGGGAAGGTCAGTTGTGCAGTGGGACAACAGTCTTAGTGATCATCCATTTAATAGATCAATTAGCCTAAAATAACTAGTGCATGCAGAGAATTCGAGTTCCCAATTGTGATGGAGATTCCAAGGTAGTGTAACAAGTCATTGTAAACTAGTTTGAGTGTATAGGTGCTGCATGCAGTGAGATGATCAAACCTTGGGAATTGTGAAATTAATTGGAGGAAAAATACCTAAAAAATACGGGATAATTCTCTAGGAATTATGCAATGAAATAGGAGCTAAAGCAGAGGAAGAAATTGACTATCTAGGTTAGAGCTTCTCATTGAGTAGAGAAATAGTTTATTCACTTTCAGGTTGAGCTCAGACTGAGCTAGAAATTGTAATACATCTCTATTCATTCGATTAGTGCAAACAGGATTGAGGGGTTTTTCCCAGTTGGGCTCCCCTAGAGAAAATATTGTGCATGTGTGTTATTTCTTATTGCATGTCTCAAATTGTAGTTCTAAATTATGAATTGAATTCCGGAGATCAATAGAGTAGAATTGTGTCTCTTGATTTAGATTAAATTTTCTTGAGCAGTTGCAATTCTATCACCAAATTTCTACATGGCATCAGAGCCAAATTCACATTAGGGCAGGAATATCAAATTTGTTTCCCAGGAGGTTCAAATTTGCAGCTTTAGTGTAGCAGGATCTCTTCAGAGTTGGGAAAATGATCTTCAATGAGCTTAGATTAGAGTATGCCTTGGAATGAAACTCAAATTTCATTGCATGGAAGGATCACATAGAGGCGATGCTTGATGACAGTGGATTGCTGCAATATGTTAAGACAAACATTGCAAAACTAGGATGAGTTGATGCCTAGAACCTAGCTCAATGGAAGAAACATGTAGCCAACTTGAGGAGAATAATCTTGGAGGCAGTGTGAGACCACATTGTCTCAAATCTCCATGGGAAAGAAACTCCTTTCGCAATGTGGAAGGCAATGACAAAGTTGTTTGAGAATAATAGTTAGCATAGAAAATTGGCCCTAAAAGACAAACTTAGAAACATTAAGATGCAAAATAATGATACTATTCCGTAGTATCTTAGCCGAATTACCCAAGTTCACAATGAGCTTGGAGGGGTTGGTGTGAATGTTGCAGAATATGACCTGATGAGCCTAGCTCTTCTAGGCCTTCCCAAATGCTGGCATACATATAAACAAACTAGAAGACTACTCACTAAACATTAAAAATGGCCATTTTTTTCTAGGTTACAATGCTTGGGGAAAGCCCCCAAGCATTTCCCCTCATTTTGACGATCGTACCTAGGGTAGAATTTATAATAATTAGGCTACAAGGTCAATCAATAGCAATGCTTTAAGCCATTATAATAATATGCCCGTTAAGAGCCCAACATGTCACTTGTGGGAATTGAAATTGAGTGGGGATGATAATGCCATTCGTTCCAACCACCTAAACTAAACTTATTTGACAACAATCATTATTATTCATAGAAGATTTTAAGATAAAACTATGTATAGGATTAATATCCCGTCCAACATTTCCGTTGGACCCTCAGCCCATCATGAGAGACCAAAGAATATTGAATAATAATATATGAGCATTAGTCAACCTTAAATAGAAAAGAAATTAATGGTCATCAGGAAAAGTCAATAAAATATTGTTTTTTCCCATCATTAGAGACCAAAAAATATTGAATAATAATATATGAGCATTAGTCAACCTTAAATAGAAAAGAAACTAATGGTCATTAGGGAAAGTTAATAAAATATTAATTTTTCAAAAAAATCGTTAAAAATCAAGTAAAGAGAAGATACCTAATATTTTAATTTAAATAATTAATAATACAAATTGATTTAAATATTAAGTTAAATTTCAAAAAGTTATTAAAGACATTGTAATAATATAAACTTTTGATTAAAAATTAACATAAAATAAATTTAATTTTTAAAAAAATCGACCGAGTCAAAATAATATAAATTTTGGATTAAAAAATTAACAATAAAATAAATTAATTTTTAAAAATGGACCGAGTCGAAATAATATAAATGTGTTGATTTTAAAATTAACAAATAATTCTAATTTTAAAAAAATAATAAACTAGTAAAATTCAAATTCAATTATTAATAATAATATGAATTATTTAATAAACAAAGAATTAAAGGGAGAAAAAAATAAAGGAAGAAATAAATAACACGGTTTTTAATTTAATATTAATAATATTTTTTGATTTATTTAAATAGTTAAAGTTTGAATTCAAGAATTCGTTAAGAATCAGTCAATTGAAAAAAATTATAATTGATTTAAAAATTAACGAAACAATAGTAGCGTTTTATTTAAAAAATTAACCAAAAAATTAATTTTAAATTAATAGGAAAAAATATCATAAATCAATAAGAATTAATGAGGGAAAAAAATTAAGGAAGAATAAATACTTATAACAATCAACCATAACATAAATTATAAAATTATCTAATAAATTTAAATAAAAAATTAAATTATTTTTTCGAGTTGATCAAAACATAAAATGGATCAGAATTAGATTAAATAAGGGAGAATAAACCAAGTAAAGTAAATTAGATAAACAAATTAAAGATTGAAGGAAAGAAAACAATTTTAACATGAAAGATGATGGATAACAAGCTTTCAGAATTGGCTCAATTTGAATACTTGTTTTCTATTGAAATTATCAAGGTGCTTCTGGATTTCAAGAGTTAGATAACAAGCTTCCAGAATTGGCTAATTTGAATCCTTGTTTTCTACTGAAATTATCAAGGTGCTTCTTGATTTCAAGAGCTCGATAACAAACTTCCAGAATTGGCTCAAAGAGCTTCCGTGATTATATGTGTGTTGTGAAAACTAAAGAGGGTGAATATTTTTGATTGATGAAAGCAAACAAAATGTTTTGAATTAAATTAATGCTCAACAATGGTTGACTTACATGAACATAGATGATTGGCATCAACTATATGTTCTTTCAAGCGAACTTTGACGGGACAACTATTCTGACCAATGTAAGATTGCTTAGGGAATTTGGTAAACCCATGAACATAACTTAGAGTCAAACTTGTCATATTGCTTAGGGAATTTGGTAAACCCATGAACATAACTTAGAGTCAAACTTGTCATAGATTGACCGAAACATAACCCTGAACATTTTTTTGAGGTTTAAAGGTGGTTTTAGTATTCCTTTTTTATAAGATTTCTCACAATATTGGCATAATTAAGGAAGCGCTTTGAAATCAAGAAGCACCCGATAATTTCAATAGAGAAGATGGATTCAAATTAAGCAAATCCTAGAAGCCTATTATCCATCACCTCTCTCATTATTTTTTTCAATCTTTGATTTGTTTATCTCATTTATTTTAGCCGGTTTATTCTCTAGTGGTCTAATCTATTTTATGTTTTGATTCAGACCCAATTTGTATTTAATATTTTTATTATTATTTTAATTTTTATGAGTTTAATTTTTATTAATTAATTAATTGATTTTATTGTTAATTGTTTATTTTATTTTAATAGTTATTTATTCCTTCTCATTTATTTCTCCTTTTTAATTCTTTATTTAATTAAATAATTGATATCTTTTGATTAATAATTTCAATTTAATTAGTTTTATTATTTTTTAAATATTTTTATTGTTAAATTTTTAAATCAAAAGTTTATTGTTGTTTTGATTTGGTTTTTTAGTGACTTCTTTGAATTTAACTTAATTATTTAAATCAAAATTTTATTTATTCCCTTTTACCTAACTTTATATGGCTTTTTTGTTTTTTCTTATTTTTATTATTTTTTCTAAATGGCTAATTAATTTCCCTAACAACTAATTAATTTCTTTTTTATTTAAAGCTCACTAGCACTCACATATTATTATTCAATTTGATCTATTCCTTGATGATGGGTGGAGGCTCCACCCCAAACATTGGATAGGATATTAATCCTATACACAATCCTATTCAGAAATCTTCTACAAATATGAATAGTTGTGGAAATAGTCAAACAATCATTATTATAAACATAATAGTATAAAAAGAGAAAAACATTATAATAGTTATAAGAAAATGGTAAAATAAACACTAAATTATAAATCATACTTTATAAATGATTTTAATTTTACAATTTGTATTCATATAAGAATATTTGCTATATACTCCATTTATTAACAACATTAGAAATTTTGTTAAAAAAGGATTAAAACACATTCATTATAATGTGAAGAGAAAGGAGAATTACAAATGCTAACACCAAGTATAAAAACTATAGTTGCAGAGTAGAAAGTCCCTATCGAAAGGCAAGGAGTGATTATTGAGCGTATGTTATGGATGTGGTAGGAGTGAGCATTGAGCTTATCTTAAAGGACATGTTGAGTGTGATTTTGTCACAAATAATCTCTATTACATATAACCATCATTAAAAAATTGTCTCCACCATTAACAAATTGTCTTATTTGGAGAATCAGATAAAACATTATTTGAAAATATTTTATTGCGATTGGCTTTATGCCATTGGATAATAGAGTTGTGTGACAAATGTATGAGACAAATCACTTCAACTTACACTGTTTCATCTCTTTGATTAGTTTGTGCCTCACTAGGGACTATATGATTTGCCTCGCGATCAAAGTGCATTATTTTGTTGTGCTTTTTCAATTTTAACCTAAGTTTTGGGAAAATTCTTAGTATTTCTATTTTCCTATAAGTTCAAAAATAATTTTCTAATTTTCTGCAAATCTTATTTCTAGTTTTCTATTGGTTGAGGGAGCTCTTATGGGACATAATTTCCCTAGTGGAGGGCATTTTATTTTCAGTATTTGTCAGTGGTTGAGAATTCATTTAAAAAAAAGAAAACATAATTTTCCGAGTGGTCATTTTGTCGGCAAGTGCTCTCATGCTGACACTATAATGTTACTTCTCTTCTCAATGATGTCAAAATTGACGCAGTTGAAATTCTTTTACATAGGTGGGTGGGGGAGGTGGTTTGATCAAATCTCTAATTAATTTTATTATGTTTCCTTATGTAGAGGACGGGGTATGTGTGGAAGAATGAAGGTGTCGAGGGAACTTTATTTCACAGGGACGAAATACTTTTAAACTCTTTTACATATTTAGATATGTGGGAGAGCAGTTGCATAGAGCTATGAATATGTGCGGAATGAAGGATGTGCAAAGAACAGAGTATGTGCAAGAGAACAAGGGGAGGGGGTACGTTTCTTCGGTTAGTACTCTGATATTGAAAACAAGACAAGTATTGCTAGCGTTATTATATTTTATTATTTCATTTTAACCCATTTTCCATTCAAAATTTGTACAAGTTTTGCTGTGTCAAAGAAAAATTGCATAAAGATATGAATTGGTGCACAATTAAAGATGTGTGGAGGACGAGGTATATTCATAAAACTAATAAAACCATCCAAATATATTTTAATTTTTTTTTTGAACAAAATAAATTTATTTTACTCTTTCCATTTAATTTTTTTACAGATTTAGCAGGAGAATGGGGGTGTAGAGGGGACTTTATCTTTTCTAGTTAAAACTATTACATATTTACCTGTGTGAGAGAGCAATTGCATAGAACTATGGATATATGTGGAGGACATGGTCTGTGTGGACGACAGTTCTTTATTCGAAATGTAATATGCACAATGTGAGTGGTCATTCTGTGAGTGAGTTCTCTAGTACTAACATTGATAGGATGCTCTGAGCAGGTCCTTTATGTGATCGAGGGGGTTCTTTAATTAGTGCTCTGACACTAATTGTAGGGGTTGCATAGAGCCATGAATATATGTGGAATGAAGGATGGTGCAAATGATAGGGTATGTGCAGAAGAATAGGGTTGTAGAAGGGACTTTAATCTTTTCCGTTTAAATTTTTTACAAATTTAGTTGTGCAGGAGAGCAGTTACATAGAGTTATGAATTTGAGTAGAATGAAGGATGTTAGGAGGACAGAGTATGTGTAAGGGAGGGTTAATTATTTAATACACAAAATGTGAGTGGCCATTGCATCGATGACCTTATTCAGTAGAGACGAAATTAATTTTAAACTCTTTTCCATTTAAAATTTTACATATTTAGTTGTGCAGAAGTGTAGTTGGATAGAGACGTGAATATGTATAGAATGAAGGATGTGGAGAGAATGGGGTATGTGCAGCAGAATAGGGGTGTAGAGGGAAATTTATTCCATAGTTACGAAATTAATTTAATAACTAGGAACAAAAACTTTAATTTGTAATGTAATAGGCATAACTAGAAAGAGTGGTTTGTAAACTAGACATAAGAAATCTTTTGTGGATTAGATAATTAATATTATTATGCAATATTATATTAAGTGGTGTTTTCATGTATGTCAACAAGTAGTGTTGTGCGGGAGAACCGATGTGCAACGAAAAGATGGAACACATTGATACATTGGAAATTCTCTCAGAGAACGGGGGCGCATAGGTTTCTTCAATTAGTGCTCTGATAATAACATCAAGAAAACTATTGCTAGTGTGCTTATCTTTTATTATTTTACATATTTAGTTGTGAAAAATGAAGGATGTGTGCACGACAGGGTATGCACAGGAGAATGATGGTTGCATACAACTGTGAATCTCTATGGAATGAAGAATGTGCAGAGGACAGGGTATGTATGGGAGAATGAGGGTGAAAAGGGAACTTTATTTCACAAACATTAAGTTAATTTTAAATTATTTTCCATTTAAAACTTTTATAGATTTAGTTGTGTAGAAGGACAATTGCATAAAGTTATGAATCTATGTAGAGTGAAGGATTTGCAGAGTACAAGGTATGGCCAGGAGAACGAGGGTGAAAAGGAAATTTTACTCGCTACATTGAATGAAGATGTGTGTAGTTAGTGAATTGAATGCTGAAAGGACTGATATTTACCCACAACGATGTTTTCTATTAATCAGAGGACAAACATTGAGACGATAAAAAATTAGATGAAAACTTTATTTGTGTAACATGTTTCAGATGAAAAATAGTAGCAGGTGGTGATGTCTAAGGAAAGAAGTGTGCAAGTATTTGAAATGACTAGTATTATGAGGAAAAATTTTTATTTGTAGTGATACAAATCACACAATTTCTCATATGTATAGGAATTATGGTTTATTGATTACGTTTGTCAAATAATGAAATGTGTAACATTTTATCTTTGCATAATATTTCTTATACTATGTGCATTAAACACATTTTAAATGCATGTGAATAGTTAGTGTTGTGCAAGAGAACAGGTGTGTAGAGTAAGGAACAAAAACTTTATTTCTTAATGTAACAAAAACTTCCATTCACAATGTTGCAGTCTTGCTGATAAATTTCCCATCAACAAATTTCTTTCGCACATCCATTCTTTCTTCTTACATTTTTGAACTAAATATCGATTATTGAATCTTCAATTAGGTGTCTTCTTAGTGTGTGTGAGGAACATTATTGTTATTGCATTGATAGTATTGAAATTCCGTAAGTTATGGCATCACTGGGCAAAGCAATAACATAATACATCTTTGATTTCAAAATTTTGTGATCCGTATTATTTTTTAGAATGTCTTTCAGATTAATTACATCATTAGTTGTTGGTCAATGTTTCGAACCATCTAATGTAATTCATCCTCATGAACAGGATGAAAAAATTAATCTATCCTTGGGTATAAATAACAAAGATACATCATGTTCTAGAAATAAACGTTAAAAAAAATTAGATTAATAAAATATTATTTTAATTATATTTTGCATAAACTATTTTATTTTTATCTTTTATTTTTATTCTTCATATATATATAAACATATTTTTATAGAGTTTTATAAATTAATAACTTTAATAGTATTATTTTTATGATAATATTCTATAATATAAATATAGATTAATTATTTTTCCTTTTAATTGATTATTGACTATTAAGATATTAAGATATATATAATAATATTATAAAATGTTATTTTTATTCATTATATTAGATTGTTTCATAGAGTATATCTTTTTTTCTTAATTGTTTATATATTATATATATAATATATATATATATATATTATATATATATATATATATATAAATAAATTATAGTCAAACCTTCTATGTCCCTTTTCATATATTATTTTAATTCTAAGTGCTTGATATAAATGTTATTTTTCCAATATTCTTTTATTTCCAATAAAATTTGGAATAATTAAAGTCTTAGATATTGAGTTTCATCCGATTTGACATTTTCTTTTATCATATTAATATATTTAGCTTCATAAATAGTATGATATTATATAAAAAAAATTGTAAGCTTGGTAGGGCTACATATTCATCATGTCCAATATATTACCTCGATAGGCTTGGGGAATTGAACTGGTAACTTCACAATAAGGGGTGCCTTAATAGAGCACCCAATCACTATCTATCCAAGACCCCATGGACATAATAATATATAATTTTATTAGTATAATAATAATAATTTTAATTTATAATTATAGTTGGGTCTTTTATTCTCTCTTATTATATGATTAATTAATGTTAGTTTAGTTCTAATTTCTCTTCCCTATCTATATTTTTTTATTATTTTTCATTCCAAAATATATGCTTTTTTTTTTCTTGTTAGTTTCCATAACTCGCTGGTTGTTTTTAATATTTTCTTATTACATAATATAATGATTAGATTCTTTGACCCAATATTCATTAAGAAAACATATTTTATTAATCTAATTTTTATAACATTGATTTCTAGAACATGATGCAACTCTGTTATTTATACCGAAGGATAGATTTGTTTTTTCATCTATGTCTTGAGGATGAACCACATTAGATGGTTCAAAATGTTAACCAACAACTAATGATGTGATTAATTTGAAAGACATTTTAAAAAGAACATAATACATGTTGAGGAGGATAGATATTTACTGGTATTGGTGTTTTCTATTAATCGAAGGGTAGACATTTGGACAATAAAAATATACGGATGTCAAATTTATCTCTGATACAAAGATTTTGCTAACGTGTTAGAGGAAAAAAAGTAACAAGTGACGTGTCTTGATTATGGTTACTATTTTGTGACACGTGTCGGAGGAAAACAAGTAACAAGTGGTGACTTTTAGTGAAATGAGTCAGCAAGCATTTGAAATCGTTGATGGAGAAGGAAAGAAGTTATTTTCTCATATCGATAAGAGATTTTACTAATGGACTACATATTTCGAATAACAGAGTGCATAAAGTTTGTTCTTTGAAGATTGCATTTAAAAGATGGGAGTATTTTCCAAGCTTCTATTGGCTTACATAAATTGTTATCTCTGAAGTTGAGGTCACTTAAGATTATATTCTCAGCTATGATATAGTGGGAGAGAAATGTAGTGAGATGTTCATTGTTATCGATAACTAGTACATGTTAGAGATGAATGCATTCAACATAATGTTATTGACATAAACTACTAATTTGTGGTTGGTAGTAGTAGTGCAAAATACAAAAGATCCGCAATACTCCCATCTTTTCAATGGATTCAACTTGGATGATTTTAGATTGACATTTATTATTGACAATCTCTTCGCTCATTATCGTGATCACAGATAATTCATAATTATTTTATATGATAAATTTATGTTTCTTATGGAGTTTATAAGAGTGGTATTAAAGCAATAGAAAAGTGTAGAGTAAATGGATGCGATTGCATTTAGCTTTGGTATGATAAATTTCTAATTATTGAGTGTGTCGTGTGTAACAATTTTGACATGGATAATAGTAACATTTGTGGGAGAATAGGTACGTAGAGAAAGGAACATAAAATATTTTGGTGCAAAGTTTCATATGTGTGTATGCATTCAATATTGTTGAATTTCATAGCAAGAGGATGTTATTATATGTTAAGATTTGAACATTGGAAATGTTAGTTTTTTTAACAAATATGTAAACATAATATTGATAGGATCTTTTCCTTGTGCAAAGATTATAATGAAAGCTTTCATTATGCAGAGGAAGCTTGTCTCAGTTTTAGTTTGAAGAAGTTCATTGTGTGGAGGAATAAAAAACCAATTTAAAGAGATCGTGCTGGATTTTGTATAACCATAATTATACGAGGTTATTTCAATGTGCATAGATTACAATGAAAGGTTTCATTGTGTGGATGAGGCTTATTTCTATTTTAATTTGAAGAAGAATCTTTCGTTGTGTAGGTGAAGCTACTTTTGCAAGTGCATAGTCTATTATATGAATGTTGAAAGGAAAAATATTTATGCGGAGTGTTGATACATTGTAAATGATGGCTAATTATTTATCATAATGTGTGTAGAGGTACAAAGTCTCATGAAAGAGTGTTTTTGTTCCTTAACTTGTGCAACTCACTCGAAGTCATTACTTTTTTTATTTTGAATGAATTCTAATGTTAAATAACATTTTTCCTCACTATAGTAGCTATTTCAAATGCTTGTTGACTCATTTCCCTAAGAATCACCACTTGCTATTATTTTTCATCTGAAACATGTTACGAAATGTTTGTATCGAAGATAAACCTGCCATTCGTATTTTTTATTATCTCGTTGTTTCTCCTATGATTAATAGAAAACACTGTTGCAGGTAAATATTAGTTCTTTCAGCATTCAAATCAACAAGTACACACACGAATATGCCTCTATTCAATGTACCGACACATCAGAAAAACGAGAGAACCACACAATATACCAATGTTTCTCATCCTTGTTCCGCACATTCGTTCTCCCACACAACACTACTTATTCACACACATTAAAATACACGTAATATAACATTGCATAATAGTTGTTGGTAAAAAGTTTCAAAGTTATAGTGACTGAGGGTTCGACTTGAGTTGCCAACAAAGGAGGTTGTCATAGTCTATCTTTTCGTCGACATTTTCACTCCCTTACAACAACAGAGTGTCTCACCTGAGTCGAGCCGAAACCATTAGAATGATTAAGGGATCTAGATTAGTATCAAAACACCATTTGCATCATCAACTCTTTTATCATCCACGCAACTATATTATGATCGAGACATGCATTCATCAGATAACAACCAGAGACATCATTCATATAAAGGAAACAAGAAAGTTAAAAATGGGCTACATATTGATTAGATAAAAAACACAATATTTTCCTGAACTCCTTTTATATTAAAATTTCCAGTCATTACATCACAGATTGATAGACTTGCAGATACATTCAACTCAAATATTACATCAGATCTAACAATACATAGATTAAAATTTTTGCGTAGATGCAAACGATACATGTAACTACTAACAACATCGAAAAACTGCACAACTCAGACATTCTATATATGGGAAAAGGGTGTTGATTTGTCCCTTTGTATCTTATTTTATAGAATCTCTTGCTTGATCTAGTCTTCACGAGGGTTGCTTGATCCCATATTGGATTTGGTACTCTTAGACAAAATCCTCGTGCCATTTCCCTTTTTCCTATTGATCCTTTCCAAATTAACCCATATTTCTATTTTCACGGGGGTGCTTCCCTATTTTCTGACTGCATAGGTACCAACGTTTAATTCTCTACCGTGTTCAAGTTTCTGGTGAAGTGCTTCCGATGGTTTTGTCCATTTCTCCTCTGCAACTGTTGTTTTCCATATTTTTACAAAAATGAAGGATCCAACATAATAATAATTAATCCACAATTTTTTTTTTTAATATTTAGTCTAAAAACCACTCTTTCTAGTTGTTCCTATTTCATTATGAGTTAAAGTTTATGTTCCTGTATATTAAATTAATCTCACATCTATTGAATAAATTTCCCTCTACACCACCTTTCTCATCCACATACCCCTTCCTTCACATATCCTTCATCCCAAACAAATTCATAGATTTATGCAACTTCTCTTCAACATAGATAAATTTGTAAAAACTTGACGTAGACTATAGGAATAAAGTTCCCTTTGCACCCCGATTCTCCGCACATACCCTATCCTACACATATCCTTCAATTGACACAGATTCATAGCTCTATGAAGCTACTCTTCTGTACAACTAAATTTGTAAGAAATTTAAATGGAAAAGAGTTTAAAATTAATTCCATCTATGTTGAATAAATTCCCCTCTACACTCCCATTCTCCCCTACATACCCCTTCCTCGACACATCCTTCATTTCCCACTTGTTACCAAAATCAACTGTTTTGAAGGCATTGAACATATGGAGATTGGCATGAACTATTAATTCGTGGGAACACAATGAAAAAAAATCTATTAGCATAAATTATTAATTTGTGGTTGGTGGCATTAGTATGAGAATAGTTTAGTGTATCACACTACACGAAAAAAGGTCATTGGTGAGGGTCATGCCTGTCACGGACCTTTAAGGTCTGTCACCATTGTCACATACAATGACGATCCTTAAAAGAACATTGTTGTAAGTGCATATAGTGATGGTCCTTTAAGGTTTGTCACCAAAGCCATTTTCAATGACACTTTTGGTGAGGGTCGCTAAATGTCCGTCACTAATTCTCTCTTTGGTGACACTTTTGGCGAGGGTCGTTAAAGGCCCATCACTAATTCTCTCTTTGGTGACACTTCTAGTGATGATATTTTATTGACCCTCACCAATGGTCCTTTTAGTTACTTTTGGTGATATTCAAAACATGTTCATCATCATTGATCATTCCAATGAGTTTTTGATGGCACTATGTACCTGTTACTATATTTTTTTTATCAAAAGATAGTGATTTAAGACCATTTTTGTGGAGTCCTTCTCATTATGTGTCCAAGGCCATAGTGGTTAGAGTCAGTCAATTTGTTAAGAATTAATTAGTTTGTATCATTTCCCTCAAGTAACAAGGATATAGTTTTCCTATGAATCAACACATGATTCATCTCTATTAGGTTTATTATCTAGCAAATTCCCTTTAGATAAAGTTCCACTAGTATGTGTAGGAACTATACTATTTAATACATAGCCAATCTCTCTCAATTCTATTAATGAGAGAGATCTAGCACTCCTCAACACTCATGGCACATATTAACATGACTTGGCACACACTAACATTCCTTTGCACCTCGCATGTCTTGGAACATCTTTGTACCTGGAACATATTTGTAACTAGAACATCTTGCCATGAGTAGGATGCCCAAGAACATGTTGACATACCCTAGCATAGCATAAAACTCCCCTAGAATGTGTTGGCACGCCTTGTAGTCCCTAGCATGCCTTGGAACACCTTGGCATAATATTGCATTTGCATACATTAGCACATGGCACACATTGAAACTTGGAATGTATTGGAACATATTATTAGTGTACCTAGCATGCCCCTTTTGAAAAATATAAACTCCCAACTTATTAACCCTCCTATGTGTTCATTTCCTTGAATTTTAGCTTGGTTATTCCTTTTTTTCCTTGAAACTCCTTGATGCATATTGGCATACTCTCGCACCCTACACATCCTAGCATGTCTTAGGACGTGGCATGTCTTAGCATGCCTTTTGAAAAAGATAAAGTCCCAACTTATTAACCTTCTTATGTGTTCATTTCCTTGCATTTTAGCTTGGTTATTCCTTTTTTTCCTTGAAACTCCTTGATGCATATTGGCATACTCTCACACCCTGCACATCCTAGCATGTCTTAGGACGTGGCATGTCTTAGCATGCCTTGGCACTATTTGGCGCATGTTAGCACACCTCAGAAGTATCTAGCACAGTCTAGCACTTCTTGACATGCCTTGATATTCACTGGCATTCCTTACCAGTGCTACGAATACCTTGTCACTTCCTCCATGGCATGACATCTAACACTCATTGACACACCCTCATATTCATTCATTTCCATGCATTTTGACCTTATGCTCCCTTGTGTTGTCCTAGTACTCCCAAACACTCCTCAGCATGAGTTGGCACTCTCTAGCACACCTTAGCACTCTTCTACATGCTCTTCCACTTCATATCATGCATCACACTTCCTGACACACATTGGCACTTGGAAAGTATTAGCATGTTTGGCATGCGTTGAGATGACTTGGTATGCTTTGGCATGGTTTAATATTAAAGTTATTTGACATCAATTATTGGAAAGTAGATGAGAAGAAACAAAGGAAGATTTGGCACTTATAATGCACTAACACTTGGCACAGGACACCTATTGGTGCCTAGTGTTCGTGTGCCTAGCATGCCCCTCACGGAAAAGGTAAATTGGTGACTTATTAAATTCATTATGTGTTCATTTCCTTGTAGTTTAACTTGTTTCTCCATTTTGTTTCCTTGACAGTCCCTGGCATGCATTGTCACACCCTTGCACATCTTGGCATTCCTTAGAACTTGACACATATTAGCTTGTTTGACATGCCTTCACACTATTTGTCACATGTTATAACACCCTAGAATTCCCTAACACACCTTGGCAGTCATGCCCTCACAACTAGCATTACATTTTCCCACGACTTGGGAACATTACATTCCCTAGAACACATTGGCACTCCCTAGTTGTCATGCCCTCATAGATATTCTTACCTTTTTTTGCGACTTGAGAAACAAACAAATTCATTAACAAAACAATATTGTGCCCAACACAAAGTCTCACTTTATCTGAAATTGCTTTGTCCACACCTTATCACAACCATAGGCTTACCTCTTGGAAGTTCTATTGTGAACTTCTCGTAAAACACTTCATCCTTGGGACACTTGGAATTCACTGACACTCCTTGGCACACACTCTTATTAGTTCATTTCCAAGCATTTTGACCTAGTTCTCGCTTGTGTTCCCATGACACTCCCTAACACTTAGCATCCACTGACACTGTCTGCCATATGTTAGCACACCTTTTCATTCCTTGGCATGCCTTGGCACTCCTTACTTATCATTTCCTCACAACTACCCTTACCTTTTTTTAGACTTGGGAACTCAGCCAAGTCCTTCCTCAACTACAACAACTTAACCAAGTTATAGTTACTATAACTATTTTATGCCTTATTCATTTAAGAACCATCTGTAACACATCTTAGGCTACTCATGTCCAATCTCAACTCATCCCACTTAACAAGCTACCAAGTAAAGGCTCATGTCCAACCATGGCCATAAAACAAATAAGAAACATAGTTTACATCTTGACATTCCATAGAACTTGGCACGTCTAATAATACCTTAACACTATGTGGCACATGTTAGCATCCCCTGCATTTCTTGGCATGATTTACACACCCTAGCACACCCTAGTGCTCCCTAACATACCCTGGCACTCTGGCATGCCTTGGCACTACCTAGCATATAACCTTGCCACTCGCTCCTTAAAACACTTGGAACTCGCTGACACTTTCTATCACACTCTTATATGCTCATTTCCATGTACTTGAAACTAGTGATCCCTTTTGTTTCCTTGACACTCAATAACACTCCTTGGCATGCATTGGCACACCCTAACACCTGGCACATCTTGGCATCTTTCCCTGGCCTCTAGCATGCCTTAGCACTGCCTATCATACCTTGTTACTCCCTCATCACACCTGTAACTCACTGACGCTTCATGTCAAAAACTCTTATTTGTTCATTTGCATGCATTAATTTTACCCAGTGTTTCATTGTGTTTCCCTGACTCTCCCTAACACTTCCTAACACATGTTAACACACCCTGGCACCTCGCACATCTTAGCTACATGTCGCCCTAACAATCTAGCATGACTTAGTGCAACCTAACATATCATGTCACTCTCTCCATAGCACACTTGGAACTCACTGACACTCCCTATCACACACTATTATTCATTCATTTCCATGCATTTTGACCTAGTGCTCCCTTATGTTTCCCCGACACTCCCTAACACTCCTTAGCATGCATTGCCACACCTTGGCACTTGGCACATCTTGGTATGCTTCCCTAACACTCTAGCATACGTTGACACTGTATTTCATACCTTGTCACTTCCTCCTTAGCACACCTAGAACTCGCTAACACTTCATTTCCATGCATTTGAAATGAGTGTTCATTTGTGATTCCTTTGAAATTGGTCCTAACACTCTCTAACATGCATTCGTGCTACACCTTGGCACCGGGCACATATTGGAATGCCTTAGCAATTGGATTGTCTTAGCATGTCTAACATGCCTTGGAATTTCTAGCATGTGTTAGTACTTCCTGGCATTCCCTGGCACACCTTGTCACTCCCTAACTGTCATGCACTCGTAGATAGCTTTATTATTTTTGTGACTTGAGAACCCAACCAAATAATTGTCAAAAAAGTGTTGTGCCTAACCCAAAGTTTCCCTTTCTCTGAAATTGCTTTCACCAAACCCTTATAATTTTAACCATAGGATTTCCTCCTACAATTCCTATTCCGACCTTCTCCTAATAGATTGTCCTTGAGACACCCGGAATTCATTGACACTTCTTGGAACACACATTTATTTTTTCATTTCCATGTATTTTTTGTTGGGTTGT
>APFE031420081.1:31479-97186 GCA_000404065.3 Pinus taeda
TTGGACCCTATATTAGGTTGGGCGAACCTACCTATGGTTTTTGGTCCATGGTTTTGGATGCGATGGTTTTCAGTCCATGGTATTGGATGCTTCGGCATGTATAAATATGTATTGTAACATTGAAAGGAGTATAATGAAATATCAAGCTACTAGTCCCGGTTTTGGGATCCAGGGGAAATATCTATGTATATGTGTTTTGTGTGTTATGCTCTCACATTGTTTATTTTCTGTTCTTAGAATTTGTATGCAGGTAATTTCTGTACAAGGTTAAAACTTACATTTTTAGCTAATTCTCCCTTGTGATGCCCTAACACTCCCTAACATTCATCAACGTGCATTGGCAATGTTTGACATGTGTTAGCATGCCTTTTCATTCCTTGGCACGCCCTGGCACTCCTTAGCTATGATGCCCACACAACTATCCTTACTTTTTTTAGGACTTGGGAACCCAACCAAGACATTCCTCGACTACAACAACTTGACCAAGTTATAGTTACTACGACTAGAGTATCCCTTGTTCACCTAAGAACTAACTATAACTCATCTTAGGCTACTTGCGTATAATTTCAACTTATCTAACTTAACAAGTTACAAGTTATCATGTCAAGGCTCACATCCAACCGTGGCCATAAAACAACTAAGCAACATAGTTTACATCTTGACATGCCATAACACCTATCACATCTAACAATCCTTTAGCACCATGTGGCATGTGTTAGCACCCCTTACATTCCTTGGCATGCTTTGGCACTCCCTAGCACCCCATGACATGCCCTAGAAGTATAACATGCCTTGGCACTACCTAACATATAACCCTGTCACTCCCTCCTTAACACACTTGAAACTCACTGAGACTCCCTATCACACACTCTTATTTGTTCATTTCCATGCATTTTGAGCTAGTTCTCCCTTGCGTTTCCATGGCACTCCCTAACACACACTGATACTTGGCACATCTTGGCATGTCACCCTGGCACTCTGGCATTCCTTGGCACTACCTAGCATACCTTGTCACTCACTCCTTAACACACCTAGAACTCATTAACACTCCCTATCACATATTCTTATTCATTCATTTCCATGCATTTGAAACTAGTGCTTCCTTATGTTTCCATGGCATTCCCTAACACTTCCTGGCATGCATTGGCACACCCTAGCACTTGGCACATCTTAGCATATCATTGCCTTAGGCTCTAGCATGCCTTAGCACTGCAAATAATATCTTGTCATTTCCTCAGCACACCTAGAACTCACTGACACTTCTTGTCACAAAATCTGATTCATTCATTTCCATGCATTATTTTGACCTAATGGTCCCTTGTGTTTCCATGAAACTCTATAACACTTCCTAGCATGCATTGGCACACACTGGCACCAAACACATCTTGGTCAGATACTTCCCTTGCACTCTAGCATGCCTTAGCATTGCCTAGCATACCATGTCACTCCCTCCTTAAGAGACCTGGACTCACTGCACTTCCTGTCATACAGTCTTATTCATTCATTTCCATGCATTTTGACTAAATTCTCCCTTTGTGTTTCCCTAGCACTCACTAACACTCCTTAGCACACATTGGCACACCTTGGAACTTGGTACATCTTGGCATGATTCCCTAGCACTGTAGCATGCCTTGGCACTCTGTAGCATACCTTGTCACTCTATCCTTATCACACTTGGAACTTGCTAACACTCCCTATCACACACTCTTATTCATTCATTTTCATGCAATTGAAACTAGTTTTCCCTTGTGTTTCCTGACACTCCCTAACACTCTCTAGCATGTGGTGGTGCCACACCCTAACACTTGGTACATCTTGGCATGAATTGGCATGCCTAACATGCCTTGGAAATTTCTAGCATGTGTTAGCACTTCTTAGCATTTCTTGGCACATGTTGGCACTCCCTAGTTGTCATGCCCTTATAGATACCCTTGCCTTTCTTGCGACTTGGGAAACCAACCAAGTCATTGAAAAAATAATGGTGTGCCTAGCCCTAACACTTCCTGACACTTCTTTTCATGCATTCACACCGTCTAGGATGTGTTAGCGCACCTTTTCATTCATTGGCATGCCTTGGAACTCCTTAGCTGTCATGCCCTCACAACTACCCCTACATTTTTTGCAACATGGGAACCCAACCAAATCCTGCCTCAACTATAACAACACCTTGACTATAACAAAAAATTGACCAATTTACAATTACTACAACTAGACTATGCCTTGTTCACCTAAGAACTTCCTATAACTCATCTTAGGCTACTCATGTTGAATATCAACTCATACAACTTAACAAGTTACAAAGACAAGGCTAACATCCATTCGTGGTCGTAAAACAACTAAGAAACAAAGTTTACATCATGACATGCCATAACACCTGGCATGCCTAACAATCCCTTAGCACTATGTAGCACATGTTAGCATCCCTTGCATTTCTTGGCATGCTTTGGCACTCTCTACCACATCCTACCACTCCCTGACACTTAGCACAACTTGTACTTGTTAACACTCTTTGTCACACTTATTCGTTCATTTCCATGCATTTGAAACTAGTGCTCCCTTGTGTTTCCCTAGAACTTTTCCCTAACACTCCCTAGCATGTGTTGGTGCCACACCAAGGTGCCTGGAACTTCTTGGCATGCCTTAGCACTTGGCATGTCTTGGCATGCCTAAGATGTCTTGGAACATCTAGCAAGTGTTAGTACTTCCTGAAATTCCCTGAAACACCTTGACACTCCCTAGTTATCATGTGCTCATAGATAGCCTTACCTTTTTTGCGACTTGGGAACCCAACCAAGTCATTGACGAAACAATGTTGTGCCCAAACCAAATTCTCCCTTTGTCGAAAAGTACTTTGTACACGCCTTATCACAACCATAGGATTTCCTCGTACAAGTCCTATTCTGAATTCTCTTAACACACTTCGTCCTTGGGACACTTGGAATTCATTGACACTCCTTGGCACACACTCTTATATCTTCATTTCCAAGAATTTTGACCTATTTCTCCCTTGTAATTCCTTGGCATTGTCTATCTTACATTTTCACTCCCTCCTTAGCAAACTTGGAACTTGCTGACACTTCATTTCCATGTATTTGAAATGAGTGCTCCCTTTTGTTTCCTTGGAACTTGGCCCTCACACTCCCTAGCATGAATTCATGCCACACCTTGGCACCTAACACATCCTGCCATGCCTATCATGCCTTGGAACGGTTTAGTGTGTGTTAGTACTTCTTCAAATTCCCTATCACACCTTGGTACTCCCTAGCTATCATGCCCTCGTAGATAGCCTTACTTTTTTTGCGACTTGGAAACCCAAGCAAGTCATTGGAAAAACAATGTTGTGCCTAACCCAAAGTATCCCTTTGTTTGAAATTTCTTTGTCCAATCCCTTATTATAACCATAGGCTTTCCTTCTACTAGTCTTATTCTGACCTTCACCTAGCACACTTTATCCTTGATACACATGGAATCTACTGACACTCCTTGACACACACTCTTATTCGTTCATTTCAATGCATTTTGACCTAGTTCTCCCTTGTGATGTTCTAGCACTCCCTAATACTCTTGAACATGCATTGACATTTCTTGGCATGTGTTAGCACACCTTTTGATTCCTTGGCATGCCCTGGCACTCCTTAGCTATCATCCCCTGACAACTACCCTTACTTTTTTTGGGACTTAGCATTGCGTAGCATACCATGTCACTCTCTCTTTAACACACCTGAAACTCATTGACACTCCCTGTAAAACACTCTTATTCATTCATTTCCATGCATTTTCACCTAGTTCTCCCTTGTGTTTCCTTGGCACTCCATAATAGCCTTAGTACGCATTGACACACTTTGGAACTTGACACATCTTGGTATGCTTCCCTAGCACTATGGCATGCCTTGGCACTACCTAGCATACCTTTTCACTCCCTTCTTATCACACCTGGAACTTGTCAACACTTCACTTCCATGCATTTGAAACTAGTTCTCCATTGTGTTTCCTTGGTAATTGGCCCTCACGCTCCCTAGCATGCATTTGTGCCACACCATGGAACCTAGCACATCTTGACATGCCTTAGCAATTGGCTTGTACTAGCATGCCTATCATGCCTTGGAAATATCTAGCATGTGTTAGTACTTCCTGGCATTCCCTAGCACACCTTGGCACTCCTTAGTTGTCATGCCCTTATAGATAGCCTTATCTTTTCTGCGACATAGGAACCTAACCAAGTCATTGGAAAAACAATGGTGTGCCTAACAAAAAGTCTCCCTTTATTTGAAATTTCTTTATCTATCCCCTTATTGTAACCATAGCCTTTCCTCCTACACTTTCTATTCTAACCTTTTCCTAACACACTTTATCTTTGAGACACCTAGAATTCTTTGACACTCCTTAACACACACTCTTGTTCATTCATTCCCATATATTTTGACCTAGTTCTCCCTTTTGATGTCCTGTCACTTTGTAACACTCCTCATTATGCATTAACACTATCTGGAATGTGTTAGCATGTCTTTTCCAATACATGGTCCTCTTTTGTCGACAACGTGGGCCCTTTCTCTCAAGATACCTTATCTTCTTTGGAAATAGGACATAAAAAAGTTGTTATAGATATTTCAAAATGGAACAATCTTCACCAATGTTCCTCTCCTTTGTGCCACATGTGATGTGAATGTCAATTGTGATTTTCTTAACTTAAATGTTATTTTTTTGTAAATGTGACCCTTGAGTATGCCATGAAAACCCTCCAAATTTTTTTTAAATGATGGGTGTTCTTCTTCATGGGTGAAGCTAGTGGAATGTGACAAGTCATCCAAGATGCCTCCAAATATTTGATTTGTGCCTTAGGGAATGTGAAAGATACCCTCAATAGAAAACATGCATAAAATTTTGTAGCCAAGTGCCCTAAATGTGTGATGTTTCCACTTGTGTAATTGTGCTTCCAAATATGTGAACTCAACAATAAGACACACCTTAAAATACATGAATGTATCTCAACATGTGAAAGAAGTAAACACTTACCCTAGTCTTCCATTGTTGGTAATTTGGGCTTTTTGTCACAAGATATCTCTTCTTCTTTGGAAAGAGGGCATAAACAAACTTTTTTATGTTTATAAATGCAGTACTTTTTGCCTATGTTCTTCTCCTTTACGCCATGTGATACAAATTCCATTTTTCTTATTCTTGGCTATGGTGTTCTTATTTCATACATGTGACCCTTGATTATGCCATGAAATCCTCCAAAATATTCTTAAAGGATGGGAGCTCCTCATCATGCATGAAGCTATTCGAATGTGACAAGTTATCTAAAACTCATCCAAATATGTAATTTGTGCCTCGGGAAATGTGAAACGTACCCTCAATGGAAAAACATGCATAAATATTTGTGACCAAGTGCCCTAAATGTGAGATGTTGCCACTTGTCAATTGCACCTCTTGTTGATGATGAAACCAACACCCTAGTTGTGCAAGGCTCACAAAGTGTCACATTGCATCAACTCAAGGTTGTTTCCACTATCACCTAAACAACGGATCCTCTCACTTTAGTTAATTATTGAATCCTAGGGGTGTCCCAAAGCACAAATTTATGGGGTCTTTTATGTGACTAAACTAAAAGTGGTAGTCACTTGATTCCATATAGCGAAGGACACATAACAGTGGAGGAGAGAGGAAACTGCCTTTCAAGTAGTTAATCCTCATGCTACTTTTCCACCTGAAATCATCATGGACCATTGGATCTTGCGTGAGTAGATCACTGATTATGGTTTGTCATGCAAGTTGGATTGAGTGGAAAAGATGATAACCGTTGGATTAGGTAAATAAATGGATGGCATAGATTGGTTTTATCGGTGATCAGAGATAGGCAAGTACAGAGGAAAGGTGATGGCTCGAGAATGGACTCGGCGATTCTATGAATGCGGGTTCAATGAATTTGAAGTCTGGCTTTATGGTTCGAAGCAAGTTTCCCATGTAATCCTTTGTATTACGATAAAGTGTTGTGGTTCTGATTTATAAAGGAAAACTAATTAAGAAAGGCAGATTTAAGAGGTTTTATATATGCAGATCTAATAATTTGAGTTCTGGAAGGTTATCGCATATTGGGAATGCGGAGGAGGTGTGTGTTAATTTGACTACAGAGAGCCCCGATTGCAACCAGCGATAAATGTGTACCTCGGAAATTGTGGAAAGGCTTTAAAAAAGGGTGGAAAAGGTAAGTTTATGCCGTTTATGTGTATTTCTATGTATAATAGAAATAAAGCATCGATTGAAGGTTCGGTGGTTAAGTCTGCATTAACCAAAGGTTAAAGAGTGTTTTGTTATATATATTCGGCAACAATGTTATGAAGGCCTAAAGTGGGGATAAGGCTTAAACTAAAGTTTATAAGGGGTGATTGAGTTCCGATATAAAGGAAAAGGTGAGTTAAGGGTTCGAATTTATTAGTCTATAAATCATTCTTCTTGAGACTATGAAAGGGGCCTAAAACCTTAGTGAATGAATATTGGACTCCTTAGAGAGTTAATTTCTTGGGATTGATGTGATTATGCATTTTACATGCATACTGGGGGTGTAAGCGGGGGTGTCCCTGCGTCATTAGTGGTATTAGAGCAGAATTGTAATCAGAGCGGGGAAAGATTTCCTATGAAAAGGAGTTTGCACACAGAAGAAGGTAATGTGCATAAGTAAATTGATAAATGATAGAGGTTACAACAGAATATTGTAAGGGGAACTTATGAAGTTCCTAGGAGATTGTATTAGTTCTACCAGAGGCTTGGAGTAGACAGGAACAAAGGATTCCTTGAAGAAAAGTGAGAGCAAGATTGCTTAGTACAATTTTTGAAGGAAAGAGGACTTGGAGACCAAATAGAGGACAATCCATTCAAAGTGTAGAAGGGGAGAATAAGATCATACATAGATCTTGGATGTAAGATAGTGTGTTTTGTTTCAAATTGAAATTGAGGACTGTGGTTACAAGTGAAGCATCTCAGCAAAGGACAACAAGAGAAGGTGTGAGAGGAGAACCAGATGTGTTCTTGAAGGTGGAGTAAGGGAAACACTCTGAAGAAGAAGTGGTAATGAACATGAAGAATCCAACAAGAGGTTGGATAGAGAGAGGATAGCTTAAGTGTTCTCAAAAGAGAGTGAAATATTGCAGAATCCTAGAAGGAGCAAAGGTGTTTCTCAAGAGGAGGTTCCAGACAGAGGACCCGTGCTTACTAAAAGGTTGAGTGGGGAGATCTTAGTAAGGTAAGCTTGCGGTGAGGAGGACTAGTTGTTGTAGAGGCTTGTTGCAGATGAGTGTGGAGCTCATGAAGAAAGAGGAGAAGAAGATGATTGCTAATAGTCATAGCAGAGGTTTAGAGAGAAGCCACAACAGAAGATATGAGAAGAAGAATGCCAAAGAAGATGGAAAGAGATTGAGTCAAGAGGATATTGACAAGGAGTTGGCTGACATAAGAAAAGAACTTGATGTGTTAACAATGCAACTAGAAGAAAACTAGAGACAAGGTTGGGTATTAAGGAAGAAGTCAGTGGAGTGGCATGAGAGGCAGAGAAGACTACAGTAAAAGCAAGCAAAGTGCCTGAGGGAAAAACTCAAGGAAATTGAGTTGGAAATTGAAGAGTCCATTTGTGAAGCAGAACAGGGAGAAATTCTAGCAGAAAGTGAAGACTACACTGAAGCTAAAGATTGGAGGTCAAGTGAAGATCTCATGCACTATTGGGATAGTTCAAAATAGCATGAGGAGATGTTGACTGGAGATGAAGAGCTGATGTATAAGGCCATCAAGCCTTTTTTTTTTTTAACCTAATAGTTTTGGTGTGCTTGCAGGATACATAGGAGAGGATATACAGTCTTGTGAACTGTCAAAAGCATGGAGGAGTATCTTATAGAAGACAAATACTCTGAAGTGAAGCTGAATATAGCTCTTGAACTGAAGTATGAAGAGTAATGTGTTTTAGGGGATAAAAGGTACTCTAGAGTAGCAGAGTATGATGAAGAAGACCTCTGGAAGGAGGAAAGTATTGAATTGTTACATCAGAAATAAATCATTGACAAATTAATAATTGGAGCTCTTACAAGACAAGAATGATTCCTTGTGAAGGAAGGAGATGAAGTTGAGCCTGAGGAGCTGAATCACGTAGAAGATTCCGAGCAGCAACGAAAAGTGATGATTGAAGAGCTGAGTAAGACTGCTAGGTCTTATGATTTTAAAATTAATAATTTGTGGATGATTGCATGTACATCACAGGAGAATGAACAAACTTTAGAGTTTGTCAGAGACAAGGAGAAAAATTTGAAATATATTCATATCAAGACTGAGATGGCAAGATCTCAGAACCAGAAGGAGACAAAAGAGTCACCTGGGAGGAGGCATTAGAATGTTATAACTATCATAGAGGAGAAAGATGGCAATCTTATTCCAATGAAGACTGAAGAACTGTTGTCCCAAAGAAATGATTCAATGAATTTCATTGGGGAAGGACAGATATTGTTTATTGATGATATGGAGGTTCTTAAAGAACAAGAGGGTAAGGATGAAAGGGAGGCAGTAAGAATCAAACAATTTCAAAGAAGAGTTAACTAGCAGCAGGCTAAAGAATAAGAAGTTCAGTATTGTGAAAACAATTAGGGAGACATCATTGAAATAGATGATGTGGAGGACAGGCTAATTAGCAATCTCATGAATTCTTTTTAGAATTCAAAACAACATATTGGTGTGTTGACAGAGGAGAAAGAAACAGAGCAGCAAATTGAATTGTTGCCAAAGGAAAATAAGGCACTGAAGCCTTATGTTTTTTATTTTAACAAATGTTTTGTGAGTGCATGTTTAGTTGCAGATGTTAGAGGAAATTTGGCACATATGAGTAGCCAAATAAATATGAAAGAAGAGGATTCCATGGAATAATTTAATCCATGGAACAAAGATGCTAAATTGCTGGAGAGAATGCTGGAAAGTTAGAATTCAATGTAGAAATTCATGTTGTAGAAGGAGATATCCTTAAAGATATTCAGGAAGTTTGGGTGGAAGCAATGTCTACAATGGTAGCTAGAGAAAAAGTAGAAGAAAATAAACAACAATTTGAAGAGTTAGTAAACAACAACAACAACCTGAAGTAGAGAGAAAGAGGTAACAATGAGTAGCAGAGTATGGACCAGTCCAAAGATATGCTAGGGATGGAGATTGAAGAGTTATGACAATTAATGATGAAGCAATCCATTTGGAGGAAAATGATAGCAGCAGGAAGGATGATCAATATGAACTTAAACTTGATTGACAAGGAGAGGAAGATGAAACAAAAGACAGTAGAACTATAGCAGCATCAAAGGTGCAAGACATTTGGGCAACTACAAACTAAAGTTTGGGACCCTGGATGTTTTGTATCAACACATGAAGTCACATGATCAAGAGATCATGAATATCTTCTACTTTGGGAATATGATGCAAGAGCATTTAACCCAAGAGGAAATCATTGTATTTTAGTAGACATAGGGGGTCATGTGTTTTAAGGAAGTTGAATTCCTAAGTGTTAAGTTAATGTAATATTTAGGATTTTGAGTGGTTAAAATAGGAATTAATTAAATAATGTGGGGATGTTATAAATTCTCTCGAATTAAGGAGAACATGAGTGGTTAATAATGGCAAAAGAGTTAGAAGTAAATTATAACTCTTAAGGCATTTCATGATTCGAGGAACTAGAGAGAGTTCTTAGGGATTAATTAGAGTTAGAAGTGGATTTAGAGGACATTTAGGAGTCAGTTCAGTAGATTAAGGGTTTGAACTAGAATTAGTTCAACAAAACCTTTCTGGTATAAATTTAAGCCTACAGGTAGAGTCTAAGGAGGAGGCCACTGATATTGAAGATCAGGCTTGTGAGAAAGAGGGTCTCGATATGTAATCAATTGTTTGTACTTGTATATACAGAGGTTTATCCTGGAACTTTGTAAGTGTCTGAAATGAGTATTTATCGATTGAATTGTGTGTGAATTCGTAGGCTCTATAATAGGAGTTGTAGACAGAGTTCTGTAGAACACGCAGAGGGAGAGAATGATTTAGAGGAATCATAATGGATCATCGAATCCAATTGAAGGATTAGAGTGAAGCTCTGAAGAGGTAGCAAAGTGATAACTCATGAGTTAAACTCAGAGAGAGTTAAGCAACGGAATAGCGAAGACCCAAAACCTTTTTAAGAAACCAACAACCACAACAAAAACTGAAACCACAACGTAAAATATAAGTAAAAAGGAGGAGTGGAGAAGTGAAGTATCGACGCACAGTAACCGTTGGGTCTAGATGATCAACGGTCAGGATCAATTCACATGGTAGAAGAGCGCGGAAGATAGTTGACAACAAAGCAGCTTTTATAAGCGGAAGTGGTACTTCGGGTGCCCACAAAACCATAAGTGGTAAAAGGGGGTAGTCACCCAATTCCATACAGCGGAGGACACGTAGCAGTGGAGGAGAGAGAGGAAACTAATTTTCAGGTAGTTAATCCCCATGCTACTTGTCCACCAGAAATCATCGTGGACCATTGGATCTTGCATGAGTAGATCAACAATTGTGGTTTGTCGTGCAAGTTGGATCGAGTGGAAAAGATGATAACCATTGGATCAGGTAAAGAAATGGACGACAGAGATCGGTTTGATTGGTGATCGGAGATAGGCAAGTACAGAGGAAAGGTGATGGCCCAAGAATGGAGGCGACGATTTTATGAATGTGGGTTTAATGAATTTGAAGTTTGGCTTTATGGTTCGAAGAGGGTTTCCCATGTAATGCTTTATATTGCGATAAAGTGTTATGGTTCCGATTTATAAGAAAAATCAATTAATACATATGGGAAAGGCGGATCCGAGAGGTTTTATATATGCAGATCTAATAATTTGAGTTCTGGAGGGTTATCTCATATCAAGAATGCGGAGGAGGTGTGTGTTAATGTGATTGCGGAGAGCCTCGATTGCGATCAGCGATAAAAGTGTACCTCAAAATCTGTGCAAAGGCTTTAAAAAAGGCCGAAAAGGTAAGTTTACGCCATTTATGTGTATTTCTATGTATAATAGAATAAAGCGCCAATTGAAGGTTTGGTGGTTAAGTCAGCATTAACCAAAGGTTAAAGAGGGGTTTTCTATATATATGCGACAAAAGTGCTATGAAGGCGTAAAGTGCGGATAAGGCTTAAACTAAAGTTTATAAGGGGTGATTGAGTTCCGATATAAAGGAAAGATGAGTTAAGGGTTAGACTTTATTAGTCTATAAATCATTTTGCTTGAGACTATGAAAGGGGCCTAAAACCTTAGTTAATGAAGATTAGACTCCTTAGAGAGTTAATTTCCTGTGATTGATGAGCTTATGCATTTTACATGCATGCTGGGGTTGTAAGTGGGGGTGACCTTGTATCAAGATCAATAGAGTAGAATTGTGTCTCTTGCTTTAGATTAAATGTTCTTGAGCAGTTGCAATTATATCACAAAATTTTTACATGGCATCAGAGCCAAATTCACATTAGGGTAGGAATTTCGAAGTTGTTTCCCAGGAGGTTCGAATTTGGCTTTAGTGTAGTGGGATCTATTCAAAGTTGGGAAAATGATCTTCAATGGGCTTAGATTAGAGTATGCTTTAGAATGAAACTAAATTTCATTGCATAGAAGGATCACATGGAGGCAATGCTTGATGACAATGGATTGCTAGAATATATCAAGAAAAACATTGCAAAACAGGGATGAGGTGATGCCTAGAACCTAGCTCAATGGAAGAAACATGTAGCCAAGGTGAGGAGAATAATCTTGAAGGGAGTACAAGACCAAATTTTCTCAAATCCCATGGGAAAGAAACTCCTTTCACAATGTGGAAGGAAATGTCAGAGTTGTTCGAAAATAATAGTTAGCATAGAAAATTGGCCCTAAAAGAAAAACTTCGAAACATTAAGATGAAAAAGAATGATACTATTCCGTAGTATCTTAGGCGATTTACCCAAGTTCGTGATGAGCTTGGAGGGGTTGGTGTGAATGTTGCATAATATGACCTGATGAGCCTAGCTCTTCTAGGCCTTCCCAAAAGTTGGCATAACTACTAGAACTCAGTGAATGGGAGGGAGAAATTACCGAATTGGGAATGCTTGTGGTCCAATTTGGTACAAGAAGAGATTAGGAAGATTACCAGAGATGGACCCTCATTGAAGGGTGAGGATGAAGAAAATTTTGCATTGGCTGGAAAGGGAAAGAAGGGAAAAGGGTAGAAATCTCAAAGCAAACCGAAATCTAGCCAAGGGGGAAAGAAGAAAGACTTGTCCAAAATAAAATATTTCAATTGTCATGAATTCGGGAACTATTCTACAAAGTGTCCACACAAAAATTCTAGCTACAAGAACCAAGGAATAGTAACATGTGAGGCATTAGCTTCATAGTTTGAGCTAGACTTCAACCTTATCACATGCATGGCTGGCACTAATGCGGAGTGTGTGCTACTTGGAATTTGGTGCCTCGTTCCACATGATAGGGTGTAGAGAGATTTTTAGTGACTTGGAGGAGAAATATCTCCAGATGCATATTGAGATTGGGGACGAAGGAAGGTCCAATGCTATCACGATTGGTACATTAACCTTTTAGAGGGAGTTAGGATCTCCCCTTCACCTTAAATATGTCATATTCGTTCTAGTCCTAAAGAAGAATCTCATCTCTATAGCACTTTTGGAAGACCATGGTAATGATGTGATCTTCACCAAAGGGAAATAATTCCTAAGACACATAGCCACTAGATAGGGGCAACATATTAGGATTCAGGTGAAGCACTTATACAAGTTGGATGCGGAATATTGTGCTGCATTAAGCAGTATGGCAAAGAAAGTGCAGAGCTGCGATGTCAGTGAACTTTGGCATAGGAGATTGGGCCATTTCCATCATGGCACCCTAAACTTTATGAAAAAAATAACCATTTGCCTCCTTAAAGGATAACTTGATAAACAAAGTTTCTGGAAAGGTTGTACCTTGGGGAAGTATGTGAAATCCACATTCCATGATTGAGACAACAAAGCACATGCAGACTTGGAAAGAGTCCACTCTAATGTTTGTGGACATTGCTTGATAGCCTCCACTGCTAGATAAAAACATTTTGGTACTTTTATTAATGATTTTTCAAAGAATTTTTGGATCTTCTTCATGCGGAAGAAGGATGAGACATTCTCAAAGTTTGTAGAATTCAAGGCACTAGTTGAGAAAGAGACCGGCAAGAAGGTGAAGGTTCTCAGGAGTGACAATGGAGGTGATTATGTTTGAAATGGCTTCAAGGATTTTTGTGTGAAAGATAGCATTTGATGAGAGATGACAATGCCCCACAACCTACAGTAGAATGGGGTAGCTGTGAGGAAGAACCTGAGCATTATGGGAGCTGCGAGAGCTATGCTACATGACCAAGGCCTTCCACTGCATTTGCAAGAAGAGGCATGTAACAAATCAACTTACTTGCAAAATCAGACTCATCATTTAATTCTTGGCATGATTACACTGGAGGAGGCTTTTTGATGGATAAATTTGGATGTGTCTCACTTCAAAATATTTGGAGCCTATGTTTACTGCCATGTCTCCAAAGATTCAAGGAAGAATTGCATGGTACACCAAGATCCATCCTCTTTTGAGGAAGACGTAGATAAACCTATTTGGGTTGATGCAATAATAGAAGAATACAAATCCATCATGAAGAATAGTGTTTGGGAAGTGATCCCAAGGCCAAAAAATAAATCAGTTGTGGGTTCTTTATGGATATTCAAGGTTAAGTATGGAACAAACAAAAGTGTAGAGAATTATAAGGCCAGATTTGTGGCCAAAGTATTCTCTCAAGTTGAGGGAATTGACTATGAGGAAACATTTCTCCTGTAGCAAGGTATTAATCCATTAGATTAATACTTGCAATGGTTATGCAGATGGGTGGAAGATCCACCAGATGGATGTAAAAGAAACATTTCTCAATGGTTTTATTGAGGAGGAGTTATACATCGAGCAACCAAATGGTTTTGACAAATTTGATCGCTAGTCTCACGTGTGCAAACTCAAGCTTGTGTTGTACAATGTCAAATAGGCATCCCGTGCCTCGTACACCAAGATGAGTAATTACCTCACTAATTGAGGATTCACCAAAAGTGAGGTGAATGTGAACCTCTATCATATTTTGGTAGAAGGTAAACAAATTATCATTGTTTTATATGTTAATGATTTAATATTAACAGGTGATGAGAAAATAGTCAACTCTTGCAAGGAGGATCTTGTAAGGGAATTTGAAATGAAGGACATGAGTCACATGCACTACTTCCTCACGCTAGAAGTATGGTAAGGTGATGGGGAATCATTTATGTATCAAGGAAGGTATGCCAACAAGATACTACAATGATTCTGCATGGAGAATTTTAAACCCATGGAGACACATCTAGCGACCAAATGGAGGAAGGAGGCTGCCACTTCAGGCGAAGAAGTGGATGCTACCATTTATCAACAATTAGTGGGTTCGTTGATGTATCTTGTGAGAAAACGACCAAATATGTGCTATGCAGTCAATCTAATAAGCGAAACTACCAACCAAATTATATTGGAATGAAGCTAAACATGTTTTATGGCACCTTAGAGGCACCACCTAGTATGGATTATGGTACAAACGAATAGAGGGAGTGAATTTGTGTGGATTCACAGATGAAGATTAGGTAGGGAGTCCATCTGACCGAAAGAATTCATTAGGTGGAATTTTCACTGTTGGGTCCACAAATGATTTATTAGTACAACAGGAAGCAAAAATATGTGGCACCGAGCTTGGTAGAAGCATAATACATGGCTGCAATTCAAGTATCATGTGAGGAAATCTGGTTGAGAAAGATATTTGTAGGATTTTTTTGTTAGATGATGGATCCAACTATGATCTATTGTGATAATTATAGTTGCATTAAGCCTTTTGAGAATCCAGTATCTCACGATTGATCCAAGCATATATATATCTGGTATCATCATTTACAAGACTATGTGCAGAGGAGGATAATGTTTCTACAATACATTCCAATAAAGGAACAATATGTTGACATCTTAACAAATGCTTTGTTAAGAGGGAAGTTCTAGTTCCACAGATGTAGGATAAGGGTGGTCAATAATCCCTTTATTGATGAGAGAGAGTGTTGAGAAGTGAAACAAGAAAGTCTCAATTTAACTTTTCCTTGGTCAAATTGAGAAAATTCGAATTTCCACATCAACAGACAACTTGGATGAAATTAAGTTGTTTGACATGGCTCTTGTCACTTAGTTAGCTTAGTAAATTCGAGTAAGAGGGCTTGGAGTTTAATTAAGCATGTGTGATTGCTAAATTTTAGTAATACAATTTAGTTATATTAGTTGAGTTTAGTTAAACTAGTTCTAATAGTTGGCAGAAATAGTGGAAGGTCAGTTGTGCAGTGGGAAAACAATCTAACTCAATGATAATATAGCTAACTGATCAATCAACCTAAAATAACTAGTGCATGCAGAGAATTCGAGTTCCAACTATGGTGGATATTCCAAGGTAGTGTAACAAGCAGTTGTAAACTACTTTGAGTGTATAGGTGTTGCATCCAATCAGATGATCAAAATGTTGGAATTGCACAATACATTGGAGGAAAAATTCCTAAAAAATAGGGGCTAATTCTCTAGGAATTGCGCAAGGAAATAGGGGCTCAAGGAGAGTTAGAAATTGACTAAGTCTGGTTCAGAGCTTCTCATTGAGAGGAAAAAAAGGTTACTCACTTTCAGGTTGAGCTCAAAATGAGATAGCAATTGTAATACATCTATATTCATTTGATTAATACAAAGAGGCTTGAGGGGTTTTTCCTAGTTAGGTTCCATTATAAAAATTATTATGAATGTGTGTTATTTCTTATTGCATGTCTAAGATTGTTGTTCTAAATTGTGAATTGAATTCCAAATATCAATAGAGTAGAATTGTGTCTCTTGATTTAGATTAAAATTTCTCGAGTAATTGCAATTATATCACCAAATTTCTAAATTCCTCCTTAGTACATGTAATCATACCTTCAACAACCTTGTTGAATATGGCTTTGGTATATATTTTTTTCTGAGATATGTTTTTTTGTTTTACTTCTTCTTCAATTAAATTAGGGTTATAGTTATTATGGTAACAATTGGGATATTTTAAGTGCCACTATAAGATGAATAGGTGGAACCCCAAATATTATAACAAGTAGTCTCCATCTTACAACAACGAGATAGGGACCTGTATCAGTTTGTTGTCATGCATGTCTTAACACAATTTGTTGTATTTCATAAATGACTAAGCCAGCTAGAAAGAAAGGGTCTATCAAAGAGGATATAGGCTGACCAAAGGTTATGATTTATCTTCATGCTCAAGGAGGGGTTATGCCTTCCTTCTCAAGTTTATTATGGTAAATACCTATAGCATGGGTCATTTTATTAAGTATTGTATTATATCACTACATTACACATTCTCCACCTACATTGGACATTCGTTGCCTATGCCTATGTCTACTCTATGAAAAGCTTAAAATTAATCTGAAGTTGGAACTAAAAATCCTTTCAAATTTCAAAATCATACTACTAAGTTACATAGAATTTTAATGGTTCCTTCCTTTTAAATTTAAATCAAATAACTTCACTATTATATAGAAAATAGTTTCAACAAAGCAATGGAACAAATGAAACATATGCTTCTCTCTAATGAGATTATCATGCTTGTGTGTAGAGGTACATATCTACGTGTTTATTGTTTCTATCTATTTATTCTTGACTAATTAGTCAAAATCTAGAGAAAGTTCTTTGCTTCAAAGATTCCTTGTAACTTTCTTTTTTGAATCTCATAGTTTACAGGTAGAAACAACGAATCATTTGGGGCCTTTCTTGCTGGTAGAAATGGAAAACCATTTAGGTCTCCTTGGGAAGCATATAGTAGAGAGGAAAGAGTCACAAATAAGGAATTCAATGATGTTGCAACCTATTTAAATTATACAACCACGTGGGGTATTGAAATAATGGGACTGGATAGGGTAACTTGAGTTGTTACTCTTAATTTAATAGCTTGAGGTATAATGTTGGTCTTAACACATAATGCTTTATGTGCAAATAAAGTAGTGATGCAAGGAAATGAGGAGGTGGCATGGAGCATGGTTTTTGTGAGGTGGTGTAACACATGGATTTGTGGTGTCATTGCTAGAGCATAGGATACATTGTTATAGCTTGTTAAGTGCAATTTTTTAAGGTGATTGAATGCATTGTTAAGTGAAATTTCAGAGTGATTGAATGCATTCTCAGACTCGGCCAAAATGGCCACTCAAAAATATAAATATTTTTAATAATTTATTTATTTTAACTAATCAATTAAATATGATAATAGAAAAGAAAAGTAACAATATATACTAAGGGAATAATGTCATATCATGTAACTCTCAACGAATTAAAAATTAGGTTGTCAAAATTTAATAAATAAGAAAATAAACTTCTTTTTAAAAAGTAAATCCATTTAACATGAGATTTCGTGAGAAATTTCAATAGGGTTACAAATTAGAATGAAAAAATACAAGGTCAAAGTACCTTGACTGCGAGACAAAGGCTATAGCCCCTAACAAAGCAAGGGCTACTAATGCCTACCTTCTGTAAGTATTATATTTATAGGTAGATGCTATGTTTAAATTTTTTGTTTTGAGTTGTTCAAAGTTAAAAGTGATTTTGGTCTTCTTGTTTAGGATTTTAATTTTATTGAAGGATTTATGTTTTAACTATAACTTTGAGTCAGTATGATGCTACTTGTGGTTTCCTAGTTTGATGGAACATGATCTTGTTTCTTGGCTGATACTCAATGCATAACATTTTCAAATCTTGTGCTTTTGTTTACTAGTGTTTGGAAGGGGCCTTAATCACGGTCCGAAATAAATATGATGCCACTTGTGGTTGACTAGTTTTATTAAACCTAACCCTATTCTTTGAATAATACCATATTCCCAAAAAATGTTTTCCATGAAAAATGTAGTTCTTATGAAAAATTGTGTTTTCTTGTTGATGGAGAATGGAATTTAATATAGAATTATGTTATTGCAATAATATAGTATTGTATATATAATAACATGTAATAATTATAAGATGAAAAGAGTTATAAAATATGGTATTAAAATTATTATTAACAATGCTATTAGAATGAAAATAGATGATACTAATAAAAAAATTAACATAAACATTATTGTTCTTAGATTTGGAATTAAGTATGTTATTTAAAAGAAAACATATTTTATTAATGGTTGTATGCATTTAAAATTTAATATTTTTTTTCTTCATAATTTTCTTTCTAATTAACAGTTTTTCCAAGGTGAAAGAGGCTAAGGAGATATGAGATCTTTTTGTCAACAAGGACACTCCCTAGGGATACTTTGATAATGCATGTTAGGGCGTTGATCAAATTTGTGGCTTGGGGTTCATCTTACCCTTCTATGGTACACATTATTTTTCATGCATGACTAATGTAGGGTACACATTATTTTTCATGCATGACTAATGTTGATTAAGGAACAAAAAATCAAGGCAAATTTAAAGTTTCACTCTTCTTATTCATCTTCTTTAATGACTAAGAAATCCTATTTCATTAGAATGTAAACATTATGGAACATATGGTTGGGAAGCACATGTCTATAGGGTAGGTTTTTCAAAGGAGATCAAACTTAATAAAAAAGAAATAGAAAATAAAAGAACCTTGCAAAGATAGAGGTAGTTTAAAACTTAAGTGTCTATACCAATTAAGAGCTATAAATGATCCAAATTATAAGGAGGTATTGGGAAAAAAGAAACTAAATCCTCCTTTTCTTGAGAACCACAATGACATAAAAAAAAACAAAATATAAGAGGAGAAAAAAGTATTGGAGTGAAACTCATAACTAAAACTTAGAATTGAGGGGAAGATTCCAAAATATTTCCCCTGACCTCAGAGAGCTCAATAAGGTTTTTCTAAGAGCTGCTAAGAACACTAGAGGCAATGATGCCACCACTTTTCTTAACCAAGAGTAGAGGATGTTTTGAAAATGAATATTCTTTTATAGAGTGTCCAATTATTGATCGAACTTGGTTCAATCCTGTGAATGCTTCATAAATTCCTTGGAAACAAATGATTTTGTGTACCAATCCAATTCCAATATTTTATATAATTTTATGTCTTTAGAGTGATTTTGTCTCGAGTTTAACATGAAGTCCATAACTTTCCAATTGACTACATAATCCCCCCAAGGAACCTTCTTTATCTTCACTTTCTCCTCAACCAAATGAATTATCTTCCTAGCCATTGCAGGAATAAAGTGATCAAATATATTTGCAGTGGTGATTGCATCGATTTTGGCCTTGATTCTTTTCACAGGATCCTTACCATGAGTGTTGGTTTGAGGTTCCATAACACTTAGGGTAAAAGATAGAGTGAGTCTTAGATGGAGTCTAAAGAGGGATAGAGCAAGATGAACCAATAAGAGTAATCATGATGGTAAGGAGAGTAGGCATGGTTGTTACTAGTATCAAGGCCATGCATGGGAGCCAAGGTGGGGGAGTGAGATCTAATCCCTTCGACATTAACTTAGTTGTTTCCATAATGATGAGCAGATCGTATGAAATCCTCATGTGAGGGGGTATGCATTAACAAATGACTCAAATTGCCATTCTTACCCAACACTTAGCTATCATCTCCATAATGAGTTTCATGCTACTCGTTGTTTGACTACTAGCACGTGGAGGGATGAGTGGTAGGGTGATTTGTTAGGCATGTCTGGGCTTTGCATTATCCACATGTTACTTGATATGAGGAACTATTATTTCCTTTTAAAATGTGTTAGGGATATGAATATTGTTCATCTACAAGTTTTTAGTGACTTTATCATAACTACCAATTGGATGAATAACATAGTCCAAGTATCAACACTAGTTTGATACAACTTGCTTTGCAACTTAAAGAGATCTATGCTATGTTTTATGAGACCAACTTCACACATGTTTTTAGAGAATTAAATACACATGCTGATACTCTTTCTAAGGAAGCATTAAATATGGAAATCAACAGATATGCCATATAGTATTTTTTAGAAGGATAATTAGTTTCTTGACCTGAATGTAATATTCTACGATTGTAACAATCTCTTTTTCTTACCCCCAATAGAGATCTTACATGTATCCTGTAATTTTTGTAGTACTTGTGCACCTTGGGAATTTGCTCTCCATTTTGTTGATATAGAAAGTACAATTTTTTCTTATTATATATATATTATATTATATAAACAACTAGAAGATACTCACTAACATCAAAATCACCATTTGTTTCTAGATTACAATGCTTGGGGAAATACCCCAAGCATTTCCCCTCATTTCGATGATCGTACCTAGGGTAAAACTTGTAATAATTAGGCCACAAGGTCAATCAATAGCAATACTTTGAGCCATTATAATAATATGCCCATTAAGAGCCCAACATGTCACTTCTGGGACTTGAAATTGAGTGGGGATGATAATCACATTCCTTCCAACCACCTAAACTAAACTCATTTGACAACAATCATTATTATTCATAGAAGATTTTTGGATGAAACTATGTATAGGATTAATATCCCGTCCAACATTTTGGCTAGACCCTCAACCCATCATGAGGGACCAAAGAATATTGAATGATAATATATGAGTGTTAGTTAGCCTTAAATATAAAAGAAATTAATGGTCGTTAAGGAAAGTTAATGATGATGTGTTTTTTTCCAAAAGAGTCATTAAAATCAGTCAAGGGGGATAAAGAATATTTTAATTAATAATTACAAAATTGTTTTTTAATAATTAAGTTAAATTTTAAAAAAGTCTTTAAAGGACCAGTAAAATAATATAACTTTGATTTAAAAATTAACAAATAAAATAATTTTTTAAAAAAAAAACTAGAAAATTCAAAATTTCGAATTCAAATAATGAAATAATATCAATTATTTAATTCAAACAAAGAATTAAGGGGATGGAAAAAAACAAAGGAGGAAATAAATAACGACGTTTTTATTAAATAATAAAATATTTTTTTATTATTTAAATAGTAAGTTGATTATAAGAATTCGTTAAAGATCAGTCAAATGGTAAAAAAAAATATGTATGGATTAAAATTTACAGTAATACTTTTTTTTAAATAAAAAAATAATAAAATTCAAATTAATAATGAAAATCATATCAATAAATAAATAAAGAATTAAAATGAGAGAAAAAAATTGAGGAATAAATAACTAATAACAATTAACAATAAAATAAATTATAAAAATTAAGCTCATAAAATTTAAGAAAAAAAAATTAAATTATTTATTGGAGTTGAATCAAAACATAAAATGGAATGGATTAGATTAAATAAGGGATAATAAACCACGTAAAACAAATTAAATAAACAAATCAAAGATTGAAAGAAAGAAAACAATTTTAATGTGAAAGGTGATGCATAACAAGCTTCCAGAATTGGTTCAATTTGAATCTTTGTTTTCTATTGAAATTATCAAGGCGCTTCTTGATTTCAAGAGCTTCCCTCATTATAAGAGTGTTGTGAAAATGAACCATGGTGAATATTGTTTATTGATGAAAGAAAACAAGATGTTTTGAATTAAATTAATGCTCAACAATGGTTGACTTACATGAACAGAGAATTTTTATTGATGAAAGAAAACAAGATGTTTTGAATTAAATTAATGCTCAACAATGGTTGACTTACATGAACAGAGATGATTGGAATCAACTATATGTTCTTTCAAGCGAGATTTGATGGGACGACTATTCTGACCAATGTAAGATTTCCCACATGAGCGGGGAATTTGGGAAACCCATGAACATAACCTGGAGTCATACTTATCTTAGGTTGACCGAAACATCTGCCTGAATTTTTTTTGAGGTTTAAAGGTGGTTTTAGTATTCCTCTTTTATAAGATTTTAGAAATGAGGCCAATGGTTCCTTTAATATAGGGAAAAGAAAGACCTAACCTTGGGGAGAAGAGGGATAATAGACCATGATTTGAGATGGGAAACATCATGAAAGGATTTATAATTTTTTATTTAACACTATTCATCCCTTTAAATCTTGCTTGAAGGAACATATAGCTAACACCAATCATCTTTCTTTATCTAAATCAACCATTGTTGACCATTCATTTAGTTCAAACCACCTTGTTTGCTTTGATCAATCTAAAAAATTAACCTTCATTTCTTTTCATAGTACTCGCATAATCAAGGAAGCTCTTGAAATCAAGAAGCACCAGGATAATTTCAATAGAGAAGATGGCTTCAAATTGAGTAAATCCTAGAAGTCTGTTATCCATCACCTTTCTCATTATTTTTTTTCAATCTTTGATTTGTTTATCTGATTTAGTTTAGCTGGTTTATTCTCCAGTGGTCTAATCCATTTTATGTTTTGATTCAAACCCAATAGATAATTTAATATTTTTATTGTTATTTAAATTTTATGAGTTTAATTTTTAATTAATTTTTAATTGATTTATTGTTAATTGTTATCTTATTTTTTTAGTTATTATTCCTTCTCATTTATTTTCTCCCGTTTAATTCTTTATTTAATTAAATAATTGATATTATTTTGATTATTAATTTCAATTTTTATAGTTTATTAATTTTTTAAACATTTTACTGTTTTAAGTTTTAAATCAAAAGTTTATTGTTATTTTGATTTGGTCCTTTAGTGTTTTCTTTGAATTTAACTTAATTATTTAAATCAAAATCTTCTTTATTCCCCTTTTACTTGACCTTATATGGTTCTTTTGATTTTTATTTATTTTTATTAATTTTTCTTAATGGCTAATTAATTTCTTTTCTATTTAAGGCTGACTAGCACTCATATTATTATTCAATTTTCTCTAGTCCTTAATGATGGGTGCAGGGTCCACTCTAAACATTGGATAGGATATTAATCCTATACATAGTCCTATTTAGAAATCTTCTACAAATATGAATAGTTGTGGAAATAGTCAAACAATCATGATTATAAACATAATAGTATAAAAAGAGAAAAACATTATAATAGTTATAATAAAATGGTAAAATAAACACTAAATTATAAATCCTACTTTATAAATGACTTTAATTTTACAATTTGTATGCATATAAAAATATTTTCTATATAATCAATTTATTACCAACATTATAAATTTTGTTAAAAAAGGATTGAAACACATTCATTATAATGTGAAGAGAAAGGAGAATTACAATTGTTAACACCAAGTATAACAACTATGGTTGCAGAGTATAAAGTCCCTATTGAAAGGCAAGGAGTGATTATTGAGTCTATGTTATGGATGTGGTAGGGAGTGAGCATTGAGCCTATGTTATGGATGTGGTAGGGAGTGAGCATTGAACCTATGTTAAGGGACATGTTGAGTGTGCTTTTTTCACAAATAATCTCTATTACATATAACCATCATTAAAAAATTGTCTCTACCATTAACAAATTGTATTATCTGGAGAATGAGATAAAGCATTATTTGAAAATATTTTATTGTGATTGGCTTTATGCCATTGGGTAATAGAGTTGTTGGCGTGACAAATGTATGAGACAATTCACTTCGACTTACTTTGTTTCATCTCTTTGATTAGTCCATGCCTCACTAGGGACTATAGGATTTTCCTCGCAATCAAAGTGCATTATTTTGTTGTGTTTTTTCAATTTTAACTAAAGTTTCGGGAAAATTCTTAGTATTTCTATTTTCCCATAAGTTCAAAAATAATTTTCTAATTTTCTGCCAATCTTATTTCTAGTTTTCTATTTGTTGAGGGAGCTCTTATGGGACATAATTTCCCTAGTGGAGGGCATTTTATTTTCGGCATTTGTCAGTGACTGACAATTCATTTAAAAAAAAGAAAGCATAATTTCCTGAGTGGTCATTATGTTAGCGAGTGCTCTCATACTGACACTATAATGTTACTTCTCTTCTTAATGATGCCAAAATTGATGTAGTTGAATTTCTTTTGCATAGGTGGGAGGGGGAGGTGGCCTGATAAAATCTCTAATTAATTTTATTATGTTTCCTTAGGTAGAGGAAGGGGTATGTGTGGAAGAATGAAGGTGTAGAGGGAACTTTATTTCGTAGGGAAGAAATTAATTTTAAACTCTTTTACATTTTTGGATATGTGGGAGAGCAGTTGGATAGAGCTATGAATCTGTGCGGAATGAAGGATGTGTGAAGGATGAAGTATGTGCAGGAGAACAAGGGGAGGGGGCACATTTCTTTGGTTAGTACTATGATATTGAAAATAGGACAAGTATTGCTAGTGTGATTATATTTTATTATTTCATTTTAAGATATTTTCCATTCAAAACTTGTACAAATTTTGTTGTGTGGGAGAACAATTGCATAAAGCTGTGAATTGGTGCATAATTAAAGATGTGTGTAGGATGAGGTATATTCATAAAACAAATAAAACCATCCAAATATATTTTAACTTTTTTTCTTTGCGAAATAAATTAATTTTACTCTTTCCATTTAAAAGTTTTACAGATTTAGTGGGAGAATGTGGGTGTAGAGGGAAATTTATTCTTTTCTAGTTAAAACTATTACATATTTACCTATGTGAGAGATAAATTGCATAGAACTATGGATATATGTGGAGGAGGGGTATTTATTTGAACTGTAATAGGCACAATGTGAGTGGTCATTCTGTTGGTGAGTGCTCTAGTACTGACATTGATAGGATGCTCTAAGTAGGTCCTTTACATGACTGAGGGGGTTCTTTGGTTAGTGCTCTGACATTGATTGTAGGGGTCGCAAAGAGACATGAATATATGTGGAATGAAGGATGGTGCAGATGATAGGGTATGTGCAGAAGAATAGGGTTGTACAAGGGAATTTAATCTTTTCCATTTAAATTTTTTACAAATGTAGTTGTGTGGAGGAGCACTTCCATAGAGCTATGAATTTGAGTAGAATGAAGGATTTTTAGAGGACAGAGTATGTGTAGAGGAGGGGTAATTATTTAATACACACAATGTGACATTGCGTAAATGACCTTATTCCGCAGAGACGAAATTAATTTTAAACTCTTTTCCATTTAAAATTTTACCTATTTAGTTGTGAGGAAGAGTAGTTGGATAGAGATGTGAATATGTATAGAATGAAGGATGTGGACAGGATGAGATATGTGCAATAGAATAGGGTTGTAAAGGGAAATTTATCCCATAGTTAGGAAATTAATTTAATAACTAGGAACAAAAAAATTAATTTGTAATGTAATATGCATAACTAGAAAGAGTGGTTTGTAAACTAGAAATAATAAATCTTTTGTGGATTAGATAATTAATATTGTTATGCAATATTATATTGAGTGGTTTTTTCATGTGTGTCAACAAGTAGTGTTGTGCGGGAGAACTGATGTGCAGAGAAAAGATGGGAAGCATTGATATATTGGACATTCTCTCAGAGAACAGGGGCACATAGGTTTCTTCAATTAATGCTCTGATACTAACATCAATAAAACTATTCCTAGTGTGCTTATCTTTTATTATTTTACATATTTAGTTGTGCAAAATGAAGGATGTGCAGAGGATGGGGTATGTGTGGGAGAATGATGATTGCATACAATTGTGAATTTGTAAGGAATGAAGAATATGCAGAGGACAGGGTATGTATGGGAGAATGAGGGTGAAAAGAGGACTTTATTTAAAAAACATGAAGTTAATTTTAAATTATTTTCTATTTAAAACTTTTATAGATTTAGTTGTGTAGAAGGACAATTGCATAAAGCTATGAATCTGTGTAGAGTGAAGGATTTGCAGAGTACAAGGTATGTCCAGGAGAACGGGGGTGAAAAGGGAATTTTACTTGGTACATTGAATGAAGATGTGCGTAGTTAGTGAATTGAATGCTGAAAGGACTGATATTTATCCACAATGATGTTTTCTATTAATCAGAGGACAAACATTGAGACAATAAAAAAGTAGATGAAAAATTTATTTGTGTAACGTGTTTCAGAGGAAAAGGAGTCTGCAAGTATTTGAAACAGCTAGTATTGTGAGGAAAATTTCTATTTGTAGTGATACAAATCACACAATTTCTCATATCTATAGGAATTATGATTTATTAATTACGTTTTTCAAATAATGAAATGTGTGACATTTTTTCTTTGCAAAATATTTCTTAATACTATGTGCATTTGTGACAAGAACATTTTAAATGCGTGTGAATAGTTAGTTTTGTGCAAGAGAACGGCTGTGCAGAGCAAGGAACAAAAACTTTAATTCTTAGTGTAACAAAAATCTTCATTCACAATGTTGCGGTCTTGCTGATAAATTTCCCATCAACAAATTTCTTTCACACATCCATTCTTTATTCTTACATTTTTGAACTAAATATCGATTATTGAATCTTCAATTAGGTGTCTTCTTAGTGCATGTGAGGAACATTATTGTTATTGAACTGATATTACTGAAATTCTGTAAGTTATGGCATCACTGGGCAAAGAAATAACACAATACATCTTTGATTTCAAAATTTTGTGATCCCTATTATTTTTGAGAATGTCTTTGAGATTAATTACATCATTAGTTGTTGGTTAATGTTTCGAACCATCTAATGTGATCCATCCTGAGGAACAAGATGAAAAAATTAATCTATCCTTGGGTATAAATAACAAAGATGTATCATATTCTAGAAATAAACATTATAAAAATTAGATTAATAAAATATTCTTTTTAATTATATATTGCAATAAACTATTTTATTTTTATGTTTGTTCTTCACACACACACACACATACTATATATAAACATATTTATATAGGTTTTTATACATTTAATGACTTTTAATAATATTTATTTGGATAATATTTTATAAATAATAATTATGTATTAATATTTTCCTTTTTAATTGATTATTGCTATAAGATATTAAGATAGATATAATAATATTATAAAAATATTATTTTTCTTCAATATTAGATTTGTTTTCATAGACATATTATCTTTTTTTTAATTGTTTATATATATATTATATATATTATATTATATATTATATATATATATGTCAAACTCTAGTCCCTTTTTATGTATTATTTTAATTCTAAGTGCTTGATATAAATGTTATTTTTCCAATATTCTTTTATTTCCAATAAAATTTGGAATAATTAAAGTCTTAGATATTGAGTTTCATCCGATTTGACATTTTCTTTTATCATATTAATATATTTAGCTTCATAAATAGTATGATATTATATAAAAAAAATTGTAAGCTAGGCAAGGCTACATGTTCATCATGTCTAATATATCACCTCGACACGGGTGCGAAATTGAGCCGGTGACTTCACATTAAGGAGTGCCTTAACAAAGCACCCAATCATTGTCTATCCAAGACCCCATGGACATAATAATATATAATTTTATTAGTATAATAATAATAATTTTAATTTAATATTATAGTTGGTCTCTTTTATTCTCTCTTATTATATAATAATATAATGTTAGTTTAGTCTAATTTCTCTTCCCTTTCTATAGTTTATTTATTATTTTTCATTCCAAATATATGGTTTTTTTTCTTGTTAGTTTCCATAACTAGCTAGTTGCTTTTAATATTTTCTTATTACATAATATAATGATTAGATTCTTTGACCCAACATTCATTAAGCAAAAATATTTTATTAATCTAATTTTTATAACATTCATTTCTACAACATGATGCACCTCTACTATTTATACCGAAGGATAGATTGGTTTTTTCATCTATGTCCTAAGGATGAACCACATTAGATGGTTCAAAATGTCATCCAACAACTAATGATGTGATTAATCTGAAAGACATTTTCAAAAAAACACAATACATGTTGAGGAGGATAGATATTTACTGGTATCAGTGTTTTCTATTAATCAAAGGGTAGAACATTTGGACGATAAAAGGATATGGATGTCAAATTTATCTCTAATACAAAGATTTCATGACGTGTCAGAGGCAAAAAAGTATCAAGTGACATGTGTCTTGATTATGGTTACTATTTTGTGACATGTGTCGGAGGCAAAAAAGTAACAAGTGGTGACTTCTAGTGAAATGAGTCAGCAAGCATTTGAAATTGTTGGTGGAGAAGGAAATAAGTTAGTTTCTCATATCGATAAGAGCTTTTACTAATCGATTACATATTTTGAATAATAGAGCACATAAAGTTTGTTCTTTGAAGATTTCATTTAAAAGCTGGGAGTATTTTCCAAGGTTCTATTGGCTTACATAAATTGTTATCTTTAAAGTTGAGGTTGCATAAGATTATATCCTCAACTATGATATAGTGTGAGAGAAATGTAGTGTGATGTTCCTTGTTATCGATAACTAGTACATGTTGGAGATGAATGTTTTTAACATAACGTTATTGACATAAGCTACTAACTTGTGGTTGGTAGAAGTAGTGCAAAAACATAGAAGATCTACAATACTCCCATCTTTTCAATGGATTCACCTTGGATGATTTTAGATTGACATTTATTATTGGAAATCTCTTTGCTAATTGTCATGATCAGCGATAGTTCATAATTATTTTATATGATAAATTTATATTTCTTATGGAATTTATAAGAGTGGTATTAAAGTAGTAGCAAAGTGCAGAGTAAATGGATGTGATGGCACTTAGCTTTGGTGTGATCAATTTCTAATTATTGAGTGTGTCGTGTGTAAAATTTTTAACACAGATAATAGTAATAGTTGAGGGAGAATAGGTATGTGGAAAAAGGAACATAAAATATTTCGGTGCAAAGTTTCATATGTGTGTATGTGTTCAATATTATTGAATTTCATAGCAAGAGGATGTTACTACATGTTAATATTTTAACATTGGAAATGTTAGTTTTTTTAACAAATATGTAAACATAATATTGATAGGATCTTTTCCTTGTGCAAAGAATATAATGAAAGCTTTGATTATGCAGAGGAAGCTTGTCTTGGTTTTAGTTTGAAGAAGTTCATTGTGTGAAGGGAGAAAAAAAAAGTTTAAAGAGATCGTGCTGGCTTATTTATAACCATAATTAAACGAGGCTATTTCAATGTGCATAGCTTACAATGAAAGTTTTCATTGTGTGGATGAGGCTTATTTCTATTTTAATTTGAAGATAACCTTCATTGTGTAGGTGAAGCTACTTTCGCATGTGCATAGCTATTATATGAATGATGAAAGGAAAAATATTTATGCGGAGTGTCAATACATTGTAAATGATAGCTAATTATTTATCATAATGTGTGTAGAGGTACAATGTCTCATGAAAGAGTGTTTTTGTTCGTTAACATGTGCAACTCGCTCGAAGTCATTAGTTTTTTGTTTTTTCTGTTTTTTTTTGTTTTTTTTTTTGAATGAATTATAATGTTAAATAACGTTTTTCCTCACTATAGTAGCTATTTCACATGCTTGTTGACTCATTTCATCTGAAACATGTTACAAAATGTTTGTATCGAAGATAAACCTGCCATTAATATTTTTTATTCTCGTTGTTTGTCCTATGATTAATAGAAAACACCACTGCAGGTAAATATTAGCTCTTTCAGCATTCAAATCAACAAGTACACACATGAATATGCCTCTATTCAATGTGTCGACACATAGGAGAAACGAGAGAACCTCACAATGTATCAATGTTTCTCATCCTTGTTCCGCACATTTGTTCTCCCACACAACACTACTTATTCACACACATTAAAATACACGTAATATGATATTGCATAATAATTGTTGGCGAAAAGTTTCAAAGTTATAGTGACCTAGGGTTCAACCTGCATTTCCAACAAAGGAGGTCGTCGTAGTCTAGCTTTTCATCAACATTTTGACTCCCTTACAGTGATAGAGTGTGTCACCTGAGTCGAGCTGAAACCATTGGAGTGATTAAGGGATTTAGATTAGTATCTAAATACCATTTGCACCATCAACTCTTTTATTACCCACAAAACTGTATTACAATCGAGACATGTACTCATCAAATAATAACCAGAGACATCATTCGTATAAAGGAAACAAGAAAGTTTAAAATGGGCTACATATTCATTCGATAAAAAACACGATATTTTCCAGAACTCCTTTTATATTAAAACTTCCAGTTATTACATCACACATCGATAGAATTGTGGATCCATTCAACTCAAATACTACACCAGATCTAACAATACATATATTAAAACTTCTGAGATGCAAATGATATGTGTAACTACTAGCAACAACGAATAATTACACAACTCAGACATTCTATATATGGAAAAAGGGTGTTGATTTGTCCCTTTGTATCTTATTTTATAGGCTCTCTTCCTTGATCTAGTATTCATGAGGGTTGGTTGATCCCATATTGGATTTGGTCCTCTTTGACAAAATCCTGGTGCCATTTCCCTTTTTCCTATTGATCCTTTAAAAATTAACCCATCTTTCCTATTTTTGTGGGTGCGCTTCCCTATTTCCTGACTGCACAGGTACCAATCTTTAATTCACTATCGTGTTCAAGTTTTTGGTGACTGCTTCCCATGGTTTTGTCCATTTATCCTATGCAACTGTTGTTTTCCATATTTTTACAAAAATGAAGGATCCAACATAATAATAATAAGTTTTTAATCCACAAAAGATTCATATATTTAGTCTAAAAACCACTCTTTGTAGTTGTTCCTATTTCATTATCAATTAAAGTTTTGTTCTTGGATATTAAATTAATCTCACATATGCTAAGTAAATTTCCCTCTACACCACCTTTCTCATCCACATACCCCTTCCTTCACATATCCTTCATTCCAAACAAATTCATAGATGTATGCAACTTTTCTTCAACATCGCTAAGTTTGTACAACCTTGACATAGGCTATAGGAATAAAGTTCCCTTTGCACCTCGATTCTCCACACATACCCCATCCTATACATATCCTTCAATTGACATAGATTCATAGCTCTATGAAACTACTCTTCTGTACAACTAAATTGGTAATAAATTTAAATGTAAAAGAGTTTAAAATTAATTCCATCTCTGTGGAATAAATTCCCCTATACACTCCCATTCTCCCTACATACCCCTTCCTTGACACATCCTTCATTTCCCACTTGTTACCAAAATTAATTGTTTTGAAGGCATTGAACATATAGATATTGGCACGAACTATTAATTCGTGGGAACACAATGAAAAAAAATCGATTAGCATAAACTATTAATTTGTGGTTGGTGGCATTAGTATGAGAATACTTTAGTGTATCACACTACAAGAAAAAAGGTCATTGGTGAGGGTCATGCCTGTGACAGACCTTTAAGCTCCATCACCAATGTCTCATATGGTGACGGTCCTTAAAAAACATTGTTGTAAGTGCATATAGTGATGATCCTTTAAGGTTTGTCACCAAAGCCATTTTCAATGACACTTTTGGTGAGGGTCGTTAAAGCTCTGTCACTAATTTTCTCTTTGGTGACACTTTTGGTGAGGGTTGTTAAAGGCCCATCACTAATTCTCTCTTTGGTGACACTTCTAGTGACGATCTTTTATTGACCCTCACCAATGCTCTTTTAGGTTACTTTTGGTGACAATCAAAACATGTTCTTCATCATTGATCATTCCAATGAATTTTTGAAGGCATAATGTACCTGTTACTATATTATTTTATCAAAAGATAGTGATTTAAGACCATTGTTGTGGAGTCCTTCTCATTATGTGTCCAAGGCCATAGTGGTTAGATTCAGTCAATTTGTTAATAAGTAATTAGTGTGTATCATTTCCCTCAAGTAATAAGGGTATAGTTTTCCTATGAATCAACACATGATTCATCTCTATTAGGTTTATTATCTAGCAAATTCCCTTTAGATAAAGTTCCACTAGTGTGTGTAGGAACTATATTATTTAATACATAATCAATCTCTCTCAATTCTATTAATTAGAGAGATCTAGCACTCCTCAACACTCATGTCACATCTTAACATGATTTGGCACACACTAACATTCCTTGGCACCTCGCATGTCTTGGAACATCTTTGTACCTGGAACATATTTGTAACTAGAACATCTTCCCATGAGTAAGATGCCTAGGAACATGTTGACATGCCATAGCATAGAATAAAACTCCCCTAGCATTTGTTGGCATGCCCTATAGTCCCTAGAATTCCCTGTAACACCTTGGCATAATATTTCATTGGCACACATTCACACTTGGCACACATTGTCACTTGGAATGTATTGGAACATACTTTTAGTGTGCCTAGCATGCCCCTTTTGAAAAAGATAAAGTCCCGACTTATTAACCCTCTTATGTGTTCATTTCCTTTCATTTTAGCTTGGTTATTCCTTTTTTCCCTTGAAACTCCTTGATGCATATTGGCATACTCTCGCACCTTGGACATCCTAGCATGTCTTAGGACTTGGCATGTCTTAGCATGCCCTGGCACTATTTAGCACATTTTAGCACACCCAGGAACTATCTAGCACACTCTACCACTTCTTGACATGCCCTGATATTCATTGGAATTCCTTACTAGTGCTATGAATACCTTGTCACTCCCTCCATGGCAGGACATCTAGCACTCATTGACACTCCTTGACACACTCTCATATTCATTCACTTCCATGCATTTTGGCCTAGTGCTCCCTTGTGTTGTCCTAGTACACCTTAACGCTCCTCAACATGAATTGGCACTCTCTAGCACACATTAGCACTATTTAACATGCTCTTCCGCTTCATAGCATGCATCACACTCCCTGACACACATTGGCACTTGGAAAGTCTTAGCATGTTCGACATGTGTTGAGATGACTTGGTATGCTTTGGCATGGTTTAATATTAAAGTGATTTTATATAAATTATTGGAAAGTAGATGAGAAGCAACAGAGGAAGATTTGGCACTTATAATGCACTAACACTTGGCACTAGACACCTATTGGTGCCTAGTGTTGGTGTGCCTAGCATGTCCCTCATGGAAAAGGTAAATTGATGACTTATTAAATTTATTATGTGATCATTTCCTTGTAGTTTAAGTTGTTTCTCCCTTTTGTTTCCTTGACAATCCCTGGCATGCATTGGCACACCCTTTCACATCTTGGCATGCCTTAGAACTTGACACATATTAGCTTGTTTGACATGCCTTCGCACTATCTAGTACATGTTAGAATGCACTAGAATTCCCTAACATACCTTGGCAGTTATGCCCTCACAACTAGCATTACAGTTTCCCATGACTTGGGAACATTACATTGCCTAGAACACCTTGGCGCTCCCTAGTTGTCATGCCCTCATAGATAGTCCTACCATTTTTTGCGACTTGAGAACCCAACGAATTCATTAACAAAACAATATTGTGCCCAACACAAAGTCTCCCTTTCTCTGAAATTTCTTTGTCCACTCCTTATCACAACCATAGGCTTACCTCCTACAAGTCCTATTCTAAACTTCTCCTAAAACACTTCATCCTTAGGACACTTGGAATTCACTCGCACTCCTTGGCACACACTCTTATTAGTTCATTTCCAACCATTTTGACCTAGTTCTCCCTTGTGTTCCCATGACATTCCTTAACACTCCTCAACATCCATTGACACTATCTGCCATGCGTTAGCACACCTTTTCATTCCCTGGCATGCCTTGATACTCCTTACTTATCATTCCCTCATAACTACCCTTACTTTTTTTTTAGACTTGGGAACTCAACCAAGTCTTTCCTCAACTACAACAACTTAACCAAGTTATAGTTACTACAACTAGATTATGCCTTATTCATCTAAGAACCACCTATAATACATCTTAGGCTACTCATGTCCAATCTAAAATCATCCCACTTAACAAGTTACCAAGTCAAGGCTCATATCCAACCATGGCCATAAAACAACTAAGAAACACAGTTTACATCTTGACATGCCATAACACTTAGCATGTCTAACAATACCTTAGGACTGTGTGGTGCGTGTTAGCATCCCCTACATTTCTTGGTGTGCTTTGCACTCCCTAGCACACCCTCACACTCCCTAACATGCCCTGGCACTCTAGGATGCCTTGGCACTGCCTAGCATATAACCTTGTCCTCCCTCCTTAGAACACGTGGAACTTGTTGACACTCCCTATCACACACTCTTAATTGTTCATTCCATGTATTTGAAACCAGTGATCCCTTTTGCTTCCTTGACACTCCATAACACTCCCTGACATGCATTGGCACACCCTAGAACCTGACACATCTTGGCATCTTTCCCTGGCCTCTAGCATGCCTTAGCACTGCCTACCATACCTTGTTACTCCCTCAGCACACTTGTAACTCAATAACACTTCATGTCAAAAACTCTTATTTATTCATTTGCATGCATTATTTGACCTATTGCTTCCTTGTGTTTCCTTGGGACTCCCTAACACTTCCTAACACATGTTGACACACCCTGGCACCTGGCACATCTTAGCTACATGTCACCCTAACAATCTAGCATGACTTAGTGCAACCTAACATATCATGTCACTCTCTCCATAGCACACTTGGAACTCGCTGACACTCCCTATCACACACTATTATTCATTCATTTCCATTCATTTTGACCTAGTGCTCCCTTATGTTTCCCCAACACTCCCTAACACTCCTTAGCATGCATTGGCACACCTTGGCACTTGGCACATCTTGGTATGCTTCCCTAACACTCTAGCATGCCTTGACAGTGTATTTCATACCTTGTCACTGCCTCCTTAGCACACCTAGAACTCATTGACACTTCATTTCCATGCATTTGAAACTAGTGTTCCTTGTGTTTCCTTGGAAATTGGCCCTAACACTCCCTAGCATGCATTCATGCTACACCCTGGCACCTGGCACATATTGAAATGCCTTAGCAGTTGGATTGTCTTAGCATGACTAACATGCCTTGGAATTGTCTAGCATGTCTTAGTACTTCTTGGCATTCTCTATCACACCTTGGCACTCCCTAACTGTCATGCCCTTGTAGATAGCTTTACTATTTTTGTGACTTGAGAACCCAGCGAAATAATTGGCAAAACAATGTTGTGCCCAACCCAAAGTCCCCCTTTCTATGAAACTACTTTGGCCAAGCCCTTATAATTTTAACCATAGGCTTTCCTCCTACAATTCCTATTATGACCTTCTCCTAACATACTTTGTCCTTGAGACACATGGAATTCAATTACACTACTTGGCACACACATTTATTTGTTCATTTCCATGTATTTTTACCTAGTTCTCTCTTGTGATGCCCTAACACTCCCTAACATTTCTCAACGTGCATTGGTACTGTTTTACATGTGTTAGCATGCCTTTTCGTTCCATGACATGCCCTGGCACTCCTTAGCTATAATGCCTTCACAACTATCCTTACTTTTTTTGGGACTTGGGAACCCAACCAAGACTTTCCTCCACTACAACAACTTGACCAAGTTACAGCTACTAAAACTACAGTATGCCTTGTTCACCTAAGAATTGACTATAACTCATCTTAGGCTACTCATGTATAATTTCAACTTATCCAACTTAACAAGTTACAAGTTATCATGTCAAGGCTCACATCCAACCGTGGCCATAAAACAACTGAGCAATATAGTTTACATCTTGACATGCCATAACACCTAGCACATCTAATAATCCCTTGGAACTATGTGGCATGTTTTAGCACCCCTTACATTCCTTGGAATGCTTTGGCACTCCCTAGAACCCCCCTGACATGCCCTAGAAATATAACATGCCTTGGCACTACCTAACATATAACCTTGTCACTCCCTCCTTAACACACTTGAAACTCACTAACGCTCGCTATCACACACTCTTATTCATTCATTTCCATGCATTTTGAGCTAGTTCTCCCTTGTGTTTCTATGGCACTCCCTAACACTCCCTGATACTTAGCACATCTTGGCATGTCACCCTCGCACTCTCGCATTCCTTGGCACTACCTAGCATACCTTGTTATTCATTCATTTCCATGCATTTGAAACTAGCACTCCCTAATGTTTCCATGGCATTCCCTAACACTCCCTGGCATGCGTTGGCACACCCTAGCACTTGGCACATCTTGGCATATCGCTGCCTTAGGCTCTAGCATGCCTTAGCACTGCAAATAATATCTTGTCACTCCATAACACACCTTGAACTCACCGACACTTCTTGTCACAAAATCTTATTCATTCATTTCTAGGCATTATTTTGACCTAATGGTCCCTTGTGTTTCCATGGCACTCTATAACACTTCCTAGCATGCATTGGCACACCCTGGCACTTGGCACATCTTGATCAAATGCTTCACTTGCACTCTAGCATGCCTTAGCATTCCCTATCATACCATGTCACTCCCTACTTAAGACACCTGGAACTAATTGCACTCCCTGTCATACACTCTTATTCATTCATTTCCATTCATTTTGACCCAGTTCTCCCTTTGTGTTTCCCTAGCACTCACTAACACTCCTTAGCACACATTGGCACACCTTGGAACTTGGTACATCTTGGCATGCTTCCCTAGCACTATAACATGCCTTGGCACTCCCTAGCATAATGTTTCAAGGCTCCCTCCTTATCACACTTGAAACTCACTAACACTCTTATTCATGCATTTTCATGCAATTGAAACTAGTTTCCCTTGTGTTTCCTGACACTCCCTAACACTCTCTAGCATGTGGTGGCACCACACCCTAACAAGGTACATCTTGGTGTGAATTGGCATGCCTAACATTCCTTGGAACTATCTAACATGTGTTAGCACTTCTTAGCATTTCCTGGCACATGTTGGCACTCCCTAGTTGTCATTTCCTTATAGACACCCTTACCTTTCTTGCGACTTGGGAAACCAACCAAGTCATTGAAAAAATATTGGTGTGCCTAGCCTTGACACTCCCCAACACTCCTTGTCATGCATTCACACTATCTGGCATGTGTTAGCACACCTTTTCATTCCTTGGCACACCCTAGCACTCCTTAGCTGTCATGCCCTCACAACTACCCCTATAGTTTTGCAACATGGAAACCCAACCAAATCCTGCCTCAACTTTAACAACAACTTGGCTATAACAAAAAAATGACCAGGTTACAATTACTACAACTAGATGATGCCTTGTTCACCTAAGAACTTCCTATAACTCATCTTAGGCTACTCATGTTGAATATCAACTCATACAACTTAACAAGTTACGAAGACAAGGCTAACATTCAATCGTGGTTGTAAAACAACTAAGAAACAAAGTTTACATTGTGACATGCCATATCACCTGTCGTGCCTAACAATCCCTTAGCACTATGTAGCACATGTTAGCATCCCTTGCATATCTTGACACGCTTTGGCAATCCCTAGTGCATCCTAGCACTCCTTGACACCTAGCACAACTCGTACTCACTAACACTCTTTGTCACACTCTTATTCATTCATTTCCATGCATTTGAAACTAGTGCTCCCTTATGTTTCCCTAGAGCTTTTCCCTAACACTCCCTAGAATGTTTTGGCACCACACCTTGGCGCTTGGAACTTATTGGCATGCCTTAGCACTTGGCATGTCTTGGCATGCCTAAAATGTCTTGGAATGTCTAGCATGTGTTAGTGCTACCTAAAATTCCCTGGAACACCTTGAGACTCCCTAGTTATCATGCCCTCATAGGTAACCTTACTTTTTTCACGACTTGGGAACACAACCAAGTCACTGACAAAACAATGTTCTGCTCAACCCAAATTCTCCCTTTGTCTAAAACTACTTTGTACACGTCTTATCACAACCATAGGATTTCCTCCTGCAAATCCCATTCTGAACTTCTCTTAACACACTTCGTCCTTGGGACACTTGGAATTCATTGACACTCCTTGGCACACACCCTTATTCATTCATTTCCAAGAATTTTTACCTAGTTCTCCCTTGTGATGCCTTGGCACTGTCTAGCATACATTTTCACTTCCTCCTTAGTACACCTAGAACTCGCTAATGCTTCATTTCCATGCATTTGAATTGAGTGCTCCCTTTTGTTTCCTTGGAACTTGGCCATCACACTCCCTAGCATGAATTCATGCCACACCTTGGCACCTAACACATCCTGCCTTGTCTACCATTCCTTGGAACTATCTAGTGTGTGTTAGTATTTCTTCAAATTCCCTAGCACACCTTGGTACTCCCTAGCTATCATGCCCTCATAGATAGCCTTACTTTTTTTGCGACTTGGCAACCCAACCAAGTCATTGGAAAACCAATGTTGTGCCCAACCCAAAGTCTCCCTTTGTCTGAAATTGCTTTGTCCAACCCCTTATTGTAACCATATTCTTTCCTCCTACAAATCTTATTCTGACCTTCTCCTAACAAACTTTATCCTTCAGACACATGGAATCCATTGATAATCCTTGACACACACTCTTATTCATTCATTTCCATGCATTTTGACCTAGTTCTCCCTCGTGATGTTCTGGCACTCCCTAACACTCCTGAACATGCATTGACAATGGCTAGCATGTGTTAGCCTACCTTTTGATTCCTTGGCATGCTGTGACACTCCTTAGATATCATGCCCTGACAACTACCCTTAATTTTGTTGGGACTTAGCGTTGCCTAGCATACCATGTCACTCTCTCCTTAACACACCTGAAACTCACTGACACTCATTGTAACAAACTCTTATTCATTCATTTTCATGCATTTTCACCTAGAGCTCCCTTGTGTTTCCTTGGCACTCCTTGATAGCGCTTAGTATGGATTGACACACCTTGGAAGTTGACACATCTTGGTATGCTTCCCTAGCACTCTAGCATGCCTTGGCACTGCCTATCATACCTTGCCACTCTGTCCTTACCACACTTGGAACTTTCTAACACTTCACTTCCATGCACTTGAAACTAGTTCTCCATTGTGTTTCCTTGGTGCTTATCCCTCATGCTCCCTAGCATGCATTTGTGCCACACCATGGAACTTGGCACATCTTGACATGCCTTAGCACTTGGCTTGTCTTGGAATGCCTATCATTCCTGGAAATATCTAGTGTGTCTTAGTACTTCCTAGCATTCCCTGGCACACCTTGGCACTCCTTAGTTGTCATGCCCTCATAGATAGCTTTATCTTTTTTGCGACATAGGAACCCAACCCAGTCATTGGAAAAACATTGGAGTGCACAACCCAAAGTCTCCCTTTGTTTGAAATTTCTTTATCTATCCCCTTATTGTAACCATAGGCTTTCCTCCTACAAGTCCTATATAACCTTGTCCTAACACAATTTATCTTTGAGACATCTAGAATTCATTGACACTCCTTAGCACACACTCTTATTCATTCATTCCTATATATTTTGGCCTAGTTCTCCCTTGTGATGTCCTCGCACTCCGTAACACTCCTCATTATACATTGACACAATCTGGAATATGTTTGCATGTCTTTTCCAATACATGGTCCTCTTTTGTCGACAATGTGGGTCCTTTGTCTCAAGATATGTTATCTCCTTTGGAAATAGGACATAAACAAGTTGTTCTAGATATTTCAAAATGGATCACTCTTCACCTATGTTCCTCTCCTTTGTGCCACATGTGATGTGAATGTCAATTGTGATTTTCTTAACTTAAATGTTCCTTTTTTGTAAATGTAACCCTTGACTATGCCATGAAAAGCCTCCAAAACATTTTTAAATGATGGGAGTTCTTCTTCATGCGTGAAGCTAGTGGAATGTGACAAGTCATCCAAGATACCTCCAAATATTTTATTTGTGCCTTGGGGAATGTGAAAGATACCCTCAATAGAAAACATGCATAAACATTTGTATCCAAGTGCCCCAAATGTGCGATGTTTCCACTTGTGCAATTGTGCTTCCAAATATGTGAACTAAACAATAAAATACACCTTAAAATACATTAATGTATCTCAACATGTGAAAGAATTAAACACTTACCCTAGTCTTCCTTTGTTGGTAATTTGGGCTTTTTGTCAGAAGATATCTCCTCTTCTTTGGAAAAAGGACATAAACAAGATTTTTTATATTTATAAATGGAGTAATTTTTGCCATGTGATACAAATTCCATTTTTCTTATTCTTGGCTATGGTGTTCTTCTTTTATACATGTGACCCTTGATTATGCCATGAAATCCTCCAAAATATTCTTAAAGGATGGGAGCTCCTCTTCATGCATGAAGCTAGTGGAATGTGACAAGTTATCTAAAACTAATCCAAATATGTAATTTGTGCCTCAGGAAATGTGAAAGTACCCTCAATGGAAAAAAATGCATAAATATTTGTGACCAAGTGCCCTAAATGTGAGATGTTTCCACTTGTCAATTGTGCCTCTTGTTGATGATGAAACCGACACCCTAGTTTTGCAAGGCTCACAAAGTGTCACATTGTGCCAACTCAAGGTTGTTTCCATTGTCACCTCAAAAATGGATCCTCTCACTTTCGTTAATTATCGAATCCTAGGGGTGTCTCAAAGCACAAATTTATGGGGTCTTTTATGTGACTATATTACTAGCATTGAAAACCATCTTTACATTGGATGGTTTGACATCTTGATGATCCCTGTCCTATTGACGATGACTTTTGTATTCATTATTTCTTTCATCGCAGAAACTCCAGTAGATATTGATGGTGTTCATGAGCCTATCTCTAGTTGTGATAAGGGGATTAGGGGATCCCTTATCACAACCCATAACCCCTAATGTGTTTAATCCCTTAGCCAAGGGTCCCCAAGGGTGTAGTTCTAGGGGCATTGGTACCAAATCTGGGGGTTCATAACATTAAAAAAAGTGGAATGGCATGATCAAAAAGGTTGTGGGGGGGTATGTTATTGTGTATTGAATAGGGCAAGGGTACAGAAGGGTAGAATGGATGGCAGAATTCAGAGGTAAAAACATGGTTTACTAAGATATATAATCCTAGCATTAGAGAATGAGAAGGGTGCAAAGGGACATAAGCATAGAATGGATGGTAGAAGTCGGAGATAAAAGAATGGTTTACTAAAATCTATAATCCTAGCATTAGATAATGGATCTATGCTGGTGGTACTTGAGTTTCAAATCCATTTTCCATGGGCCATTTAAGTGGGAGTTGAGTTTCGAATCCATTTTCTCAATTGAAAAATTGAAAATGTGGGCCATTTAAGTGGATATTGTAAACTTTCTAACTTTTTCTTTTCAAAAGGAGATATTTTATTCTCAACCAAAAAAGAAAAATGGAGGGAAAGAGTTGGGTTTCTCTGGTTAATTCTCAATTCTCTTCCAACAGACAATCTATTTTCTTTCCGGAATCGAAAGACTATGCACCACAAAACAACAACCATGGATAACAGAAAGGATAGAAAGAAGGAGAAGGATGAGGATGCTCCCAATCCCATTCTTCCATTCGAGGAGCGAAGGAAGGTTGTTTTTATTCACTCCAGGTTCTAAGTCGTGATCTTATTTCATGTTTTGAACTATATATACCATTCATTTTCTATGTTTCTCCCGCTTACTTTACATAGCAAGAAAGTATCTTGATACATATCACTACGTAAATACCATTGTTAACCCTTATCTTTGCTTGTGCTTTCAACTAATTTTGTTTCATACAACACCTTATAACCACTCTCTATAAATTGCTTATTATTAATAATCTTAGTATATTTAGATTGAGTTCCATATCTTAAATTAATCCTTTTTTTCTAGTATATACAAATTCACTATATCGATGACTTATATAATCTATTAAGTCTGGGGTAGATTGTACTTATTGTATAGTATAGATTAGCTAGTCCCATCCCAGTTCCTTACTCCCCAAAGTTTTACAAGTTGGAAATATCGAATTTGAACTTGGGTTCAAGGGTTTACGTGAGGAAAGACTAGATAGAGAATCGAAAGATGAAAGGTTCAGCATCGTGGATCTACTTCCAAACAATGGCTGGATGGATTTCTTAAAAAATTTAGGTGGCCCAAATTTTACTTGAGCATGCAAATATATTCATATCTCTTGTGTCTTTCCACAATTTTTCTAATGCCTTTTCGCATTGCTCAATCGAGATCGCATGCATCCATCAAAATTACCACATATATCTACTTAATTCCTCTTAGATTTTGAATTTTTATATTGAATAGATAGTATGTGGAAAATGCCATAATGTTAAATCAAATTCATGTTATGTGACAAAACCCAATGCAATTTGAAATAAAACCTCTGGATGTTTGGCAATTTTCTACCCTACAAACCCTTACTTCATTACGTATGGCATCTTAAGGAAATCATGAAATTCTATAGATTGGCCATCGAAGCTCTCCTGGTTACATTACCCAATGGGATTTGAAATCAACTATTTTGGATGTTTGGGGATTATGGCTCCCTCTGAGCTGGAGCTTCATGGATCAATTTGTGGAAAATATCGGATACAGTGATGCCTGAACCTGTCATGTGTCAAGTTCAATACTTTCCCATGTTGAGCTATCTCACTCACACTACCTCAAGGTTGATCATGCCAGCAACAATTTTTTCTACCCTAGAATATCATGGTAGATATTTAAGCTATACTCGCAACTAGAAGTGTATTACTGTCAAAAGTAGTATCAACATTAATGTACTCATCAAGAATCTGCGAGTGTGTGTCCATGATCTAAACATAAGCCTTATCTCTCTTGTACAACTGCAAAGACTGAATCATTTGAATCATTTGAATGTTGGCTCATTATGGGATCCATCCAATCTTTGTTTGAAGTAGAGTTTTCTTTGAACAATGCCAAACTTCTGAAATCATACTGCAAAACATTAATTTCTAGAGAATAACAAACTGGCAGATTTTAAATAAGGAACAATACAATATAAATATAGAAAAGCTATCATATCTCTTGCTCAGGTTCTTGTTTTTCCATCTTTCTTAAGAGATTGATGTCAACAATTATTGCACAGACTCACACATTCTTTATCAGAATTTTTTTCCTCTTACATAAGGTAAGGGAAAAGTTCATGTTAAAATTAGATTTTAATTTGCATGCTTGAAAAAGGTGATAGATAGACTCACTTTTGTGCAACTAGTTTATCAACATTTTGTAGCATCTTAAGGTGTTGTGAAGATCAACGAGATAGATAAAGCCAAACAACATCAACATGCTACTATAGTTACACTAAGTCTTAATTCTATTAACACATATGTTGAATGGGCTCCTATATCAGCATTGGGAAGCTCTGGTTTGATTGAAGTGTAAGTTGCAGCCTTATCATGCTTGTTCTCAACAATGATTTATCTCTTCCTGTATTATCATTATAAGAGTGTAAAAGGCTCTATCACATCTCCCATCCATCCCAATTAACAAAACCAAGATAGGAACATCAAGAATTAAAATACGTGACCATGATGAGGTGGAATTGAATGGTAACCTCCACAACACCCCCACCCAATCCTCTTTGGAATTTAATGATGAGAACTCATGCAACAAGGCGTATAATAGAGAGTTCGTAGAACTTGAACTTTTATTTATATTTTTATTAGTCAATAAAAAATATCGAGTTAAGATTCTTTCTAGATGATTAAACACAATATGTACTAAAGGTACATTCTAAACTGAACTTAGTTAATCTATATTTCAGATACTATGTTGTGCTCAGTATAATATTTTTAAGTTTTACCTATTAGTGTGACTGTGAGGAAGGCCATAATGAGCCAAATTTACCATTAGAATAAAAAAATTAGTAAATACAGTTGTTACCTATTGAAATACAGGATTCACAGTGGCTTTGGTAAGAGGCATGACACAAAACCTGCAAATGAAAAAATATAATAGAATAGTGGCAACAACAATAACAACAAAATATAACAGTAACAACAAAATTAAAAATAACACAATCACAACAGAGAGAAATGACTTTGCCTTACATTCCTCTGCCTCCTAGTAGAGAAACCTCACCAGGATCCCTCCAACCATTGTATCTGCAATGCGTTCAGTACCATAGTCATTTCATAAACACATCAATGATTATAATAATGTTAGCATTCTCACCAGGATCCCTCCATCCATCGTATCTACAATGCATTCAATACCATGGTCATTGCATAAATACAACGATGATTATAATAATGTTAGCATTCATAAATACTTACACCCAACCATAGTGATGGTCGAATATGAGTTGCTTCTTCTTCTGTCCGCATTTAGAGGACGAGGCAATTCCTCCTTTGAAGTGCCCCTTATTTTGTTTTGTTTACAGACACCATCAAGATATATTTTATATATTATAATATATTATATATATTTATATTATTATATTATATATATATATAATATTTATATATATATATATTATATTATATATATATAATGTATATTTTATTTATTTTATTTATTTGCAATAATAATCTAAAAAATAAAACCATATGCTATTAATAAAATTTAAGATCTTTAATCCAAGAATAAACTTTATAGCTCCTAAAACTTTAACATTTAGATTGCACCTATCAAAACTTTAGATGAGTATATACTAAAATACAGAAATATTCAAGAGTGCACAAACTACATTTCATGAGTTACAACAACAAATAAATAATGTCTACATGACATAAATTCTGAAATTTGAAAATTATGACAACTAGCTATATAAGCTAAATAAGGCTTTATATAACACCATGCAACAATATGAAACGTTTTGGATGGTAAGGACAGGCTCCAACAACAATCACATGGTTTTTGTATTACTCAGAAAATAAAGTATTATAGCAGCTTGGCATCATGCTCAAGCTTTACACATGTCTGAAAGATACAACACAAACAACTCTGTTGTCTGAAATATTAGTGTGCCTTTTGCCTTTTTATAATCTAAGAGGAGGGGGTTAAAAATTGGCCATTAATGGCCTCAAGGAGTGCACCATTCTTGGCTAATTAAATCCCTTAGGGAGTGTAACTTATAAAGTAAATGCAACCACCTACTTAGCAATAAATGCTCCTTGATAAATGTAGCCCTACTAAGCGATTGTAACTTCTAGGCATAAATGTGCCACATAGGGATGTATGCCCAACTATCTTACAAGAGAAGATGCTCTATGGTATGTACCCTACCTCATGAATGCACAATAACCCCTACAAATCCAAAATAGAAGGAAGGGTCCATAAAGCAAATCGAACTCATGAGGACCAACCTTACAAGTGTGCCATCTCTATCCAATTGTTCTTGTTGTTTTTCAATGTGGAAATGATATTCTTCTAATTCAAATCAAAACATCAAACCATGAAATTAGAATGTGGGTATGGGAATATCTTTTTTCTATAAAATAATCTTCAATGGCGCATGATGACAACTGCAACCTTTCTCACATTTCTCTTACAAAATTCATTCCACATACCTCCAATATATAGATTACAAATGATAGGTAGGGTAAGCAAGGTAGTTGGAAAGATAAAAAATTATAAGTTCCTAGAAGATAATCACATGTGGATAAATATGTTTGACCACATGATTATTCACATGTGGATAAATACATGTGATTATTTACATGTGGATAAATTCATGTGACTACATATATAGAACCAGGTTATGTGAACCTAATGGACAACTAAAATTAGACACAATAGACACAAATGTCTAAACATATGTCCTAAAGGCTAACAATAGCCATCTCACCAATTTTTTAGCATGAAGATAGTCCGCCATCTTTGTATTCTTCAACTCTCTCCCAATGTGTCAAATTCTTTGCCCTTGAAGATGGCTGAGTGATTTATGCATTGAGATCAAGATCGCCATTGGAAAAGCCTTGGTTGCACCAAGAAGTTACCAAGAGGGAAATCCTTTTAATTCATAGGATTGGTTTGTTGCTTTCATGGCTAAGCATGCTGAAGTGAGCACCCAATCCTAGATAATTTTCCTCGTAGCAGTAACAAACTTTCTCCAACAAAATAAATTTGGCTCAACTCCATCAGCGAAAAGCTTTTACCATGGAGTGGGAGGAAATGAAAGCTCAACAATGCACCATTTTTTAACATAAAGGAATCAGTCTCCTAGAATTTATTATTTTTGTTATCAAAATCTTGGATTTTAGCCAACAAAAGGATGAAGAATTTAAAAATAGAGTCCTCACTAATTTGGAAATCTTGTTTGATGATATGTATTGGTGTCGTCCTGAAAAAAGAGTTTCTATGACAACCTAAGGAGGTATACAAAAATTGCAAACTTCATTTGCCACTAAAGCATCAAAATTCAAAGGTTTTGACATCTACTTGGATGAAATTTTGTATGGCACTAACTCTGTATTTGGATATTCTGATGTCCTATTAAGGAGAGTTTTTGTAGTGTTGTTTTTAGATAGTGGAAAGCATTGGAAAATATTTTTTATGCTCTGTAGGAAGTATTAGAAAACTCACATGCTCTCATGCAGGAGTACTTGTAAATTTTGTTTCGATAGTAAATTGGGTTCTGTAGGGCCTATGCTACAACTTACAAGTGAAGACCTTTGTTTGGAAAAAAAAAACTATCTGGCTATTTGGTTGTACTTCTATCTCTTCTTTAGAAGAGATCTTATATATAATATATATATTTTTTCTCTTATATAGGAGTCAACCTATATTTGTCTTTTATAGAATTTTATAGAAATACAATATGCATTGAATTCATTGGTGTTGCTTATTTGTTCTAATTGTCCACATTAGATTTAGTTTTGTGGAGACTTTGATGGATGGTTTCACAAAAGCTTGGAGTTAGATTTCGATTTATCTATTACTTTGCTTGGCCATAACTCACAAAGGTACTTTATAAATTCTATAACTATTGTGTATTTTTCATATCGTCATTAGTACTCTATAGAAGAGTTTAACCATTGTTCTAACTATGATGAGGTTTCATATTTTACCCTTAGGTGGGACATGTATGGGCTATTATATTTAAGTAAATTGTAGCAAGAATGTTTGAGATGAATATTATTTAACTTAACAATGATCGCACTGAAACAAATCAACTTGATGGTAAGTCGAAAAAGGTTCCATATTTGAAGTGTCTAAGGAGAATTGCAAGCAGGTTTCTATATATGTAGTGTATTAGTTATATTTGGATTTATCTTATGCTTTTCTTTTCCATCACACACTAAGGTGATGTATAAATGCTAGAACCATGTTTAATTTGTTATGCCTTTTTTCATACTCTGTAGAATAGTTTAGCTATTGTTCTAACTAATGTTCCATCACTTTTGTCAAAAATGGCTCCTTTTATGCCCCCATGTAGGTTAGGTAAGGAATATTATAGTTAAGTAAAAAAGAAACCAAAAAAATAGGTCTCCGCAAAGTCGTAAGACCATGTATGGGGGCTGATGGCTGCCAGTGCCGAAAGGTTTAAGGAAGTTGGTTGACCTGATGACGGGGAAGCTAGCGACCAAAGCCCCGTGTGAATGGCAGCCGTAAGTTTTCTTCACTGTCACTCTACAAAACCGTACATGAGATTTGCACCTCCATACGGCTTCTCTTTCAATTTTTTTTTGTTTCGAATTAGGATAAATTGGATTATTCTCGTTGTTCGAGAATATTAATATTCCCGTGCTTTATACATTATGTCTCAGTAGTATTTACTATATATTCTTCCGCGTAAAATGCAAGAAACAGCTCCGAAAGTTACATCATGTCATGTCCGGTTGTCACTTCATACAGATGATTAGAATCTCTATCACAAAACTCAAAAACTTTCATTCTCTATATGTAAAAAAATGGATATTTTATATAACCGATCTGCTGGAGTAAATGTGTTTAATAAGAATGCTTGAGATGAAGTTTCTTTAACTTAATGATCACACTGACACAAAGCAACTTGATGATAAATGGAAAATGATTCCATATTTGATGTCCAAGGAGAATTTCTTGCAGATTTCAGCATTTCTAGTGTATTAGTGAAGTGGCAACTATATCCATTTAAACATTAAGTGACCCAAAGTTGTTACAAATCCCAATATCGCATTATTGTGATGAAAACCTAGGTTAACATGAGGGAGGGAGATTTGAACCTTGCAACTCTCCCAAGCATTAACATTACATTTACCAATACACCCTTTTTCAATCCTCGGTTAGAAATCATTTCAGCTTTGAGCCTTGGAGACATTAATCAGAGATTTTTATCTAATAAATACTTAGAGGGGTGTTTGTAGGTTCAATTTCAATTGTAAAGGTTTCCTGGGTAGCTCATAATGAAAAACTCCATTGTTAAATATAAACATGTAGCTGACATCATGCTGAGAATGGTAAAGATGATCTTTTATGTTATGATCTAGGTCCAACACTCTATGGGTTGCATGGCAGGTCAAAATGGTTTTTGCTACACTTATAGTACTTGACAGTGAAATAGATCTCCACCTTAAAGTTTCAAACATGAGGAAATAGAGTAAATATCTGTGTAATTCTGAAGTATAGTAGCCATCTGAAGGGAAAATGAAGAATGAAAAGCCTATAAAAAAAGGTAGGACTGAATCAAGCAAAACGGAGAACCAAAAGTTAAAAAAATGTAATAGTACATAAGGATGGTAAGAGATATTTGCAGGTTTGAAGATTGGGCATGTTTAAAAGTTTGGAATATTTGAAGGTTTCAATGTAGAAAAAATGGTATATGAAGCATATTAAGAAAACAAGGGAATGAGCTACAAAAGGCAAAACATAGAGATTAAACAGAGGATAAGAAAATAGATCAAATTCCATTAAGAAACAAGAGAAAGAAGAAGAACATAGCTTCATAATTCTCAAAGCCTAAGTATTTTGTTAAAATGGTGGCCTTGGGTTATAGTTTAAAGGTATCCAATATTATAAAATTTATTTTAACCACTCTTTTCTAAAGGGTAGGGTCATCTAACAGAGGACATTGTCTAATATAAATTAATTAATTGTTTGGACCAAGGATAATTATGTTTGCAACCCATTCTTGGCTATGTAATAATGAATCCCCTAGGGCCTCTTCTAGGGACAAAAGGCTGGTGCATGCCTGGAGCATAGTGGGAAAGGTGACATTGTCTCGTTGTATGTTTCTCTCTAGTATTTGAGAGAAAAGGCCAAGGAATTCCTCATCGAGCCATTTCCTCGCATACTCTTTTATCATTAGATTCCATAAGAAAACATCACATATGCTTCGTCTTTAGTCCATGTAGTCCCAGTTGGGCTCTCAACTCTCTCAATATCATCATGAGCAAGGTTTCCCTTTTACAGATTTGAAAGTGTTGCATAGGTATAGACCACACTAGAGAAAATAGGGAATCATTTATCCTGATGCCAGACACATGCATTTCATCGATAGTTTCTAAGCTTTTGTAACACGACCATTCCAAAAACCTCAAGTATTTTCATAAATTACCCAAAATTATGAATAACTCTTGTCGAAATAGTGACCAATACCTGTAATTTATGGAAACCCTACCTCTGTCAAATGTTGAAAATACCCTGCAAAAATGAATATTGCTATTTTAAAATAGATTGAGTCAAACTGTTGTCCCCTGTTTGTGAATGAATAGTGCAATTGACCCAAAAAATCCATGTTCCCTATTTGAGAATGGTCAAGCAGATGGAAACCATTCCAAATTTTTTTCGCTGTGCTATGTCTATGTGCTTTGTCTCTAGCCCATGCAGGCTCAGTGCTACAACTTGGCTTTGATACCACTTGTAATGTAACTTAGTGCTCCCACTAGGTGACAACACTCACCCAAGCTCCACATTTCACAATTTCATGGGAATCATAGGCATAATTTAATCACAATTGCACAAAATCATAAATAACCTAGGCACAATTAACCCTAATACACAAATTATAAACCACAACATAATCTAACAAATGCATAACCATGTAACAATAACAACAATAACAATTTATTAATATCATATGCATAACTTGAATTTAACGCATAGTATGAGCACAATCAAATCACTAGAATACGAGTCCACGTGTAAGTACAACAAAAGCAATTGAGCACATAAACAATTTTAAAAACTTATTTGTATGAATTGTTGGCTGGTTGTGGATAAAAGATATGAAGTATGAAGTATTTTGATATGTATGAAGTGAGGTGTTGAAATTTCCCATATCAGTGTTCAAGCATCCTTGATGGAAAGTTTTTGTTTGTACTTATGGATGCAACAATGGAAAAACAATGGTTGGAGTCAGATGGAATTTCCGAGCATCTTTTGGCAGAATAACTTACCCTCACTCGTAATCTCTTAGTGGATACTATTGGTGCTGATTTGTCTCGTTTATCTAGCCACATTGTGGTAAGAGGAGGCTAGTTCAGATTCTCTCTTTGAGACATACAAAAAGGGAAAATTTGTCAAAATATGTTAGAGCAGTCATCTATATCAAACTTCCTTTTCAAAATCTTGGGTCAAGCTTGTTGACTAGCTTAGGAAAACATAATTAAGCTCATCACATCTTGGTTGAACTTGATACGATTTGACTAGGTTTGGTTGAAGCTTAAACACATCTGCCATATTTAAAAACAAATTTTGGAACTCTTATTTTAATGTTGGAGAGTAATGATAGAGTAGCACAAAACCCCAATGCAATACATAGAGGATTTATTCCAAAGGACAATAGAAAAGAGGGTAAGGTTTTCTTCCTTTTTACTAAAGAAGTAAATACCATTTTATCAAATGCATAATCAATCAAGTTGGGTTCTTTTGTTTCCTATAATTTTTTAGTACATGTGGATGCATGTTCAAATTAGTAGATTTTTTTGTTGGTTATTTTTTTCTTATCATATTTATTTTTCCCACTATAATCATATTCTTTATTGATATTTTTGTTATTCCCCTATATCTATTCTATAAAGGTAGGGGGGGATGAAGTGTATTTTGTATGCCTTGTATCCATGCAATTGCATCTTTGGATAGTTTTTATTTTTGTATTGTGTAGTTCTTTTTTCTTTTAGGTTCTTGCCTTCACACCCTTTTACCAGCTGAAGTACTTGTAGGAGGACATAATTATCATTGAGAGGTAGAGAGTTATTTCCTTGTATCCATGCAATTACATCTTTGGATACTCATGGATACCCCAAGTGCATACTCACAGGGAACATTAGAAATGTAACTTTTACTTTGGAATAAACATATATCCTTATCTGAAAACAGTTGTTGCATATAATGGGTCAAACCTGACCACTGCCCCATAGCTTGTAATCCTTATATATGTCTTAATACAAATGGGTTTATAGAGATGTGGATAGTTTCTGCAATCTCCTCTGATAATTGAATACTTTCTTTTGTGAGTCTTCAAATTGTTGGTAGTGTGCTCATATCAATAATGTTCATAAATATGCCATCTAATTGCCTATGTAGATTCCTTGTTCAAATTTCTACCCACACTCTCCAAATTGGAAGATAACCTACTTTGAATGTAAATTGATAAGGTAGACAAACCTTTTCATTGGAGTAATTTTTTACTTTGTGGATTTGGTGCTTCGAAAAAGATAATTTATGCCTCCATTTTACAGTTTTGTAATCGATCTTGTATGTATAGAAAAGTGTGTTCCCATTATAATTCTAGAAGTTGCAATCTTAAGATTTTACTGTTAAGGTTTTATGCCTTTAGTTCTCTCCTCCCCTTTTTCCAAGGAAAAGGATGAATCATTGTCAGGTGGATTATGCTAGGCTATATGTAAGTCAAAAAGAATATGTTTTGAAGGTGCATGGTCTTGGTTGATGATTTTTTTTAATGTACATTCTTTTAATCACAAAAAAATAGGATTCATTGTGAGTATGATAGATGAAAACTGCTTGATGCATTTGTTATAATATAATGGGCATATTGCGGGTTGTGAAATATGTATTTCAGTGTTGAAAGACACGTTCATAAATCACCAAGGCCAAGCCAAAATGAGAACTAGGACTAAAAAATTGGCAGATTTACAATTTATAAAAATTAGGAATGTGCCATTTTTTTCAAGAAAGTTTCACAAGTATGAGGAAATAAATCTATTTTTAAAGTGGCTTTGTGGGTCTCATTTTACCCACCTTTATTTGCATATTTCATTTCCATGAGTAAGAACTTCATTTCATTGTTCCAATAGGTGGGAAACATGGTGTTAATGCATGGAAAATATAATTACTTGAAAGAAAAATTTTGCATTTTAAAAGAATTAGCAAGTTCTTTGTTGGTTTTTTTCTATGCCAATTTTTGAAGAAAGTTGCATAGGTAGGAAGAAAAAATCTATCAAATCTTAAAATGACCTTTAGGGTCTCATTTTACCCATTTTTGTTTGCATATTTCATTTTCATGAATGAGAACTTTGCTTCAGTGTTCCAATAGAGGGGAAACATGGTGTTAATGCATCGAGAATATAATTACTTGAAAGAAAAAAATGCATTTTAAAAATCTTAGCAAGATATTTGCTGGTTTTGTTCTAAGATTTTCCTTAGTCAAAAATTCAAGATGATGTTTAAGTCACTATAATTTTTTTGAATCCATGTCTCGCATTACTAGTTTCAATTTCCCTGTCTCATAGAAGTAAAAGCCTATTTTTGTCCCTTTGGGGTACCCATCTAATTGAGTTTCTTTAATTTTAATATCAAGACAATGCAACTATTTTGTCCTTTTCAATTATTTCTTCATTTCCTTTTTCTTTTCTGCAAATATCAATTGGAAGCAATGCTACTTGTCTAATGGATTTCTCTTTGATAGAGGTTGCTAGGCAAACTGGTGACAAACTTATTGTCCTTTGAAACTCAATGTTTGTTGCTAAAGATTAATGATTGAACTCCTGAAGGTATTCCATTGTCATTGCTAGAAATTTTGGTGTTTACAGCTTGGGGACTCTTACTTGCTTTGTTATTTTCTAATATATATATATTATATATATATATATATATAATTATATATATTATATTAATATATATATATATATATATATATTATATATATATATATATATATATATATATATTATTTGTATATTGGTATAGGTTTGTTCTTAATACAATGCTTCACAAAGACTTTGGACGACTCTTCTTGGACCTTTTCTAATTAAATTTTGGTTATGCTTGGCAAGTAGTGAGGTTCAGACACTCAAATAGGCCAAATCCATTAATATTTCCCGAACAACACATCAATGCACTAGTTGAAAATAGTTCCCCATATTCCTATAAGAGATTCAAAACTAACTAGGTTCCTTTGTGACTCATTTGGAGGTTATTGAATTACCTCTCTACCATTTGTTTTTGTTGTTCTTTTGTTCTTGAATTTTCTTCTCTTTTTCTTTTCTTCCTTTTTAAGCTTTCCCATGTATCATGCTGATAATATACAAATTTCATTTGATGTTCAATTTATATGTGATGGCCATATATGAGAAAACTTGTTTATGTGTATTTTCAGAGTATAATTTTGTAATGTATAAATTAAACAAAAAATAAATAAAGCTTCACATTAAAGTGCAAGACTCACCAATTGAATACTTTGGATATGGAGTTCCATATCCTCTTAGACATTGAGGTCAACATAATAATAAGCCTATTTTTGGGTGCTAAATCTTTCCCCATGATGAGTAGGTTCTCAAGGACTTAATTATAATAGTTGAAACATTACCATGACATGAAGGAGCGACAACAAACAAAATTATATTTGGTATGAGAGTGAGTCATAAGCTTAGTGCCATTTTGTATGTTGGATGTTTGAGCATATAATATTTGTCTTATTTAAAATTCATTGTTTATTGGTAATATCTACCAATGCTAATGTAGAAAATCAAATGAAATTTAAGATGATTCCATTTAAAACTTAAAGCTTTGAGCCCATGGGAGTGTGGTCTAGAGGAAAGAAGTGAGGTGATTGGGCTTTGTATTTACATGGATACTTGGGTTCAAAACCCCCTAAGTGTATTTTTGTATTATGTAGTTCATTTTACTTTGAGGTTCTTGTCTTCACACCCTTTTCCTAGTTGCAATACTTATGGGAGGACATGGCTATCATTGAGAGGTAGAGAGTGCTTTCCTTGTATCCATGCAATTGCATGTTTCAATACTCATGCTTGGTGTGGATTTGGAAGTGTTTTAATACCCATTGAATAGTTTTTTGTTGTAATGAATACTAGCCAAACTTTATGCTTACAATTTTAACATCTTTGTAGTGGTTACATTTTAGAATCATTGTTACTGATCACGGTATTTTGACATCTTAAATTAATTAATAATGAGAAGCAGTCCCAATTAGTTATCTATAGTCCATATCTAGCTGGATTCAAGCATGTAGCTCATTATTCATAATTGCATCATATGTACTCACTATTTTTTACTTCTTGGCGTGAAAATCAATGTTTTAGAGTCATATTTTTTTGGTTGTCATAACATATCTACATGATTGATAAGGTGAGAAATCAATCTTTGGTATAATTTCAAATTTTAAGTTTGATAATTATAGGTCATTTATAGGCTATAGATGTCATCAAAGTTTCACTTCTAATTGATTATTCAACTAAAGATATTAAGTATCTTATACATAGCTATTTTTCCCTCCACCCACGTTTCATAACTTCCATAACCATTAAGTAGGGACTTGTAGCTTTGATGCTATTTTTCTTGATTAATAAAAGATTTGACAAGAATTTACAAAGTTTTACAATTGATTGAAAGTTGTAGAATTTAACATTTATAGAGTTTCAAGGTCTAATATTTTAAAGTATAATTTTTTAAAGGGTGCTAGCTCAATGGAAGAGCACCTGCTTTACAAGCAGGAGGTTGGTGGTTTGATTCCATCATGCTCTAACATTCATATGGAATGCCAAGGATTAGTTTTTGGTGACAAGCTCTTTTGACCATCATCACAATGAGCTTATAGTGACATTTTTCGACCATCACCAAAATATGAAATGGTGATAGTCAACGTCTGCCACCATATATATATATATTATATTATATATATATATATATTATATATATATTATATATTATATATATATTATATATATATATATATATATATGCATCAATAGTGATAGCCACGAAAGGTCCATCACCATAAATCACTATTGGTCATACGAAATGGTGATGTTCACTATATGTCATTATAATAATTATTCGTGATAGACCTTCAATGTCACCACAAAACCAATACTTTTGGTGATGTGGTCTTTGGTGACGTTCATTTTTTGGTGACAAAGGCTCTTTTAACCGTCACCAATGAACGTATGTTGACATTTTTTGACCCTCATCAAAATATGAAATGGTGACAGTCAATGAACGTTGCCACATGTATGCATCAATAGTGATGGCCATAAAAGGCCCATGACAATAATTCATTGTTATTCATATGCAATGGTTATAGTCACTGTCCGTCATAATCATTACGCATGACGAACCTTGAATGTCACCAAAACACCTATACTTTTAGCGACGCCACCATTGGTGATGGTCAATTTTTTGGTGATGGAGACTAATGTCTATCACTATTTCTAATATGAAATTGTGATGGTCACTATCCATCATTATAAATCGTTATTGATGACGGACCTTGAATATCACCAGAACACCTATACTTTTGGCAACGCCACCTTTGGTGACATTCAATTTTTGGTGATGGAGACTCTTTTGACCATCACCAATGAGCTTATGGTGACATTTTTTGACCCTCACCAGTGTTCTTTTTTCTTGTAGTGTCACGTAATTTGTTGTCTAGTATTTTATATTATGACCAGAGAAAATCCTTGTTTTTATTCAAATATTTGGGTTTAGTATTGTGCAGATAGTATGTACACAAAATAAATATGCGGGTGAATATATGTGACTCCATCCAACTGGCTTGGGTGCATCTTGACAGTTAGATTTGCAGGGTAGTGTTCAAAATCACGTGTCAAGTCATCGTAAATAAAATTTGGTTTAGTTTTACATAGTCGTGGGGACCAACTGTTAAGTTGATTTGTCATAGAAGGTAGTTGAACCCATATCTACATAATGTTTATTTGCAAATGTCCTTGCACAATTTACTATTTACAACTACTATTGATAGTTTTTAGCTAATTGTCATGACCACAATTCTAGTCTAACGAGGATTCAAATTTTTCTATGAAACTTAAGGAAATTCCAACATGGTTTGGATAAAATTTAGCAATTTTTTTTGTAAATCTAGGTTACAAATGTCAAGCTTCAAGATTTTGTGTGTCATTGGGGATTTTGGTGATCTTGAAGAAGGAGCGAAGTGTAGAGTAAATGGATAGGATGCTTTTGGAATTTCGTAATTTATTTCCATTAATTTCCATAAAAATTAGCTTTGGTATGTTTAATTGCTATTTATTCAGTCTCGTGTGTAATAAGTTTCACATGAGTAACAGTAACAAGAAGTTATTATGAAGAGAACATAGAATTGTAATGTTAAAAATAATTTTAAATCGTTATTCATTGACAGAGTATTGTTTAGTGCAAAGCGAAAATGGGTAGCAAAAGAAGGAAAGAGAATATTTGTAGTGATGCAATTAATTCACTTATTGATATTGATGATAGCTTTGATTGGTCGACAGCGTCTGAGATTTATGTGGATCTATCAATAGAAAATAATAAATAAAAAAGGTTTGGAGCACAGATTAGAAAAAGTTGGGTGCGTTCTAGAGGTCTTTGATTTAAGAGAAATTATTTATCTATGCGCAAATAATTTTGATTAAAAAAAAGAAGAATTACGCTATGAGTGATGAAGGTTCTGCTTAATCACAAGGAATTCAAATGGTTACTTAGCTTACCAGAACCGAACAAGTGTTTAAAATTTTCCAATGCAAATACATTCCCGAAGTCAAAAGCAAGCAAGGTTGACATTATTCGAGAATTCATTTCCCCAACTTCTGAGGTTCCTTCTGATCATTCTTTGGTAGAGATTTCTTTGTTTAGATAACCATTTAGGGAGTTATGTTGGCTCTTTTCCCACGTGATGGGTTGATAAACTACAACAAATGTTCCAAAATGAATTTTCTATGTGCTTTATGAGACATACAAAAAGAATTATATTTTCGATTGGGCTAATGTCATTTCCAATGAATTAGTTGTTTAATTAGTTATATTATCCAAGTACAATAGATTATTTATGATGGCATAACTAATAATAGACCTCATGTCAAGCCATGCGTTTGATGATTTACCCTATAATACTAAATTAAATTCTGGTGAGGAACCAAAGTAGTTATAGTATCCTATATTGTAGAAGCATACGACTTCTTTAAATATTTTTTAATTAAAAATGTTTTTCTAAAGCAAGTCTATTGCATGGTAACTATACAAGAGCCTCCTAAAATATCTCTACAGGTTCAAACCAATAACTAGAGGTAGAGTGAGGAAAGTTATAGTGCACCAACAAAAAATCAATAATTACTAATAGATTTCAAAGAGATCATTGAAAAATATTGTCAACATGGGAGGAAGATATAAGCAAAGAAGCAAAAATCCTATGAGACAATATCAATATTGCACACATTGTCTTGGCCTGACTTCATCTACTAGTAAAAAAAGGAAAAAAACTATTGCAACTGAAAAATTGGTTCACGGTGGGCTATTAGATGGTAGGGATGATGAAGAGGATATTTGTAGAGTAAATCCAGAAAGAGCACACATAGATGAATCATCTAGATCCAAGAGTGCACCTAAATCAGGGAGAATTTAAGAGGTTATGTACGTGGAAATTGATAGCAATGTACTACGTGATTGGGTTAGAACTTGTATGCAAGAAAATGAAAAAAAGATGGAGCAAATTTTTGAAGAGGTCACTACTTTCAATCACTGTCCTATCACATTGCAAGTTGAAAATTATGACAAGGGAAGTAAGAGATTCAGGATTTACAGGGTACAAGTTTGCAACAAAAGGGTTTGTTATCACCAAAAAATTGATCATCTAGCCTAATTTACTAGATGGATTGAAGTAGACCATGTAAAGCCAATTTTACCATAGTAAAATTGCTTTCGCTATGAGAAATTACTTAATAAACCACCTTTGTTAAGTAATTTATAATTAAAACCATGAACAATAATTAAATAAATCACTATTTATTTGATTTTCTTCTAGGAATAATTAATTAAACCATTGTTCAAATATTATTCCTTGTCATATTTGACCCAATTATGAAAAATCAACAAATAAATTATTAATTATCTTATTTTTCTCTAGGAATAATTAATTAATCACTAATTGATTATTATTCCTTGTCAAATTTGACTAAATCCCTTAGGAATAATTAAAGAAATCATTATTTGTTTATTATTCCTTAACTAATTTCTTGAGATGATAAATAAATCATTTATTTATTTATTATTTCTAAATAAAAGTTTAAATAATTTTTCTCTCCTAACCAAATATAATAGAATATTCCAAGTGGTTATTCCAAGAAGGAGGTTAATAATATTTTATTATTGCTCATTATTTGAGGATAACTCAATATTTTGTTATAAATAGAAGGGTTTTCCATTCATTATTGACTTTTGATTATTTTCATTGTTGCACTCATTACTGTAACTCTGATTATATTCATTGTCCACTACCATTTTTCTTCCATTTGAGTTCTCATTGAGCTCAAACATTTTATTTGTTTGGTTTACACATTATAGAGGAGAGAGACTCTATAAAAAAGCTGAAGATGTTTGAGGATGGCCAAGAACCCATCCCATAGAGGGGGATTGGTAACATTTATTTGTTCCCTTCAAAGGTGTTATAATAAAATCTATTCTTTGTATATATGGTTTCCATTGGATGATTGGAGTTATTATTGTTTCTTTTTTCTGTTTAACTATGATTGTAGCATAGATCAGGACTTTGGTAGGTTTTGATTCTATGAGTTGCTACAAATCTACAATGTTTAACAACCATTTATATTGTTGGTACTATTTGTCATCCACAGTGTTAAGTGGGTTCTTTTCATACATCTTTGAGAAGAAGACACTACAAGAAAATTAGCAACTCCACTAGTTTTTTAATTCATATCCAACAACCTGGGTGACCTTCAGTTTTCAGCTTAGGGTTTCTTCTTTTCTTAGCCTCTTAATGCTTCCTAGCTTTTTAACTCTATATCTATTAAATTTCTGACTTCCACAAGTTTTCTGGTCTTTTCTACAGGTCACATCAAGCATAAAAGCCTTAGGAACCATTCTGGTAGCCCCCATGCTCCCTTTTATGGTTGGGTTAAGTCTACTAGATTTTAACCAGTTGATAAATGACCCAATACACCATTATGCTTGTTGCCATTCTATTCTAGCTAAGCTTCACTCAAACATCCAAAAGTTTGAGGGCAATGTTGGAGAGGATCCTACAAAGAATGTTCACTCCTTCCACATGTGGTGTTTGTCCAACTCCATTACTGATGACTCCATTCGTCTTCATCTATTCCAATGCACGCTCACTAGAGACACTGCAAAATGGTACGTAGGCCAGCTCGGTGCATCTCATTCCATTTTTGCAACACTTGCTAAAGCACTCCTCTCATATTTTCAGTTACCTCTCCAATATGACACTGGTATGGAGCTATTTACCTCATTCCATTAGTCCTCTTCCACTCACCTTTCTGACCATGTTCAAGAGTGGCACAGAAGGAGGAGCACATATCATTCCCTGCCCTTTGAAGACCATATATATCTAGATTGGCTTCTTAGGAGCCTTTTAGAACCCATTGGAAAAGATGTTGCGTCCCATTTTCCTCAGATGAGGAAGAATCTCTCTAAACCGCCCTAAGATATGACCTGATTTACGCGCAATCTGGTTATGTCTATACCATCATTCTAGACCTTCCCCATCCTAGAAGTGCCAATGCACCGGGGGCATCTCATGCTACCGACGGTATCATTGGAACCCTTTCACATATTTTGCCATATACTCAAAAAAGTTATGGCTATTTGCAGGGGGGCAGCAGTTCCTCTAACGCTCATGCCCCTCCTGCTAGCAACATGTTTTTAGGGCCCCAACTTATCTACCAAACAGTTGCTCCTCCTTATGCACATTCCAGCCCCTCAAGCATTAGCACCACAACCTCCCATGCATCCTTATCCCCAATAGCCACCTCCCCCTTAGGATCAAGTGTTTACACATCAGAGTGAAGCCAATCCCCCAAATTCGAAGAAAAAGAATAAAGGGAAGGGTAACAAGGGTAACAAGGGTAATCAAGGTAACCAACCTAGTGAACCCCATGGGAACCAACCTAACACTAACAACCAACAATAGGGAAACCAACCCAAGAAAAACAAGGCTATTCATACAAACAAGCCTTATGCATGTTGTGGTGTGCGTGGCCATTATACACATGAGTGTCCTCTCTGAGCCCAGATGCACCATATCTGGGAATCTCATGCAACTTCTAGAGGTCAATAATCACCTCAGAATCATGTTACATCTTAACCAACAGTGCTCACAAATCCTTTCCCTCAATAAGGATTTGTTGTTGCTCAACCTTAGCTAGATCAAGCAGCCCATCCCCCCCAAACTTCTGGTCCTAGTGACTACTAGATCCTTATGATGAATTCTGATGAGTTTAATTCCTCTCATATCAACCTGCAGAATCGGTCACATCAATATGGCAACCCATTGACTTCCTCCACCATTGAGTCCAAAACCAAAGCATCTGTTGAGATTCCTATGACACCAAATGGTCCGTTACAGATCCCTTAACCTAAAGTTGAGGCCATTCCCAAGATCCCAAAGGGACCATTATGGCATAATGCAACATTTAACCGAGTTGCCCATACATACAGTATAGTAGACGACTTAGCGCAATCACCTTTTGCCATGTTGACACTGGAAGTATTCCAATCGTGTCCATCTCAAAATAAAGCTCTAATAACTTCTTTGGGCACAGTAGATTTCTAATGATCCTTTGATTGTCTTCCCAGTTTATACATCAGAACATCCCCATTTCCTTCATCTGGTACTTTCTAGATACGAGTCTAAGTTCGTAATGCCATCATCCCCTGATGCATTATTGACGAAGGTGCATCCACCTATGTGATGTTTGCTGCCATTTGGAAACAACTTAAGTCACCTGAGTTGTCCCCCTCCACCAACACTTTGCATGCTTTGGACAGACACTTCTCCTAGCCTCTTGGCATGTACCGCAACTATCCAGTAATCCTTGCGGGCAAGACTGCCATGTAGACTTATAGGGCATTGATGCCCCTTTAGATTCCAACATTCTCTTAGTTTGTAGTTACACATATGCCATGTCAACCATCGCGTCTGCGGTTTTCTACAAGATTTCTTCCCCCATGAAGGGAAGATCGTTATGATCGATCAGTTGACTTACTACCACACAACATTCATTGCCTCCCCTGAGTCCATTATCTCATCGATGTCCGATAAGTAGTCCTCACCTCCCCTCACTGGTGTCTCAGCTGGAGTCTATAAAGATTCCTCATTATTGGGTGCTTTCCCTAGTCCTTCCCCTCTCATTTCAAAGCCTAACTCTTTGAGCATTTGCATGTTACAAGAATCAAGGGCTTCTCTCAAGTAGTTTGGTACATCCGGTCAACATCCAGCTCCTCATCACCTTATTGTTTCCATCCTAGCTGAGCCCTCTCGATCCACCCCCCTAGGACCTCCTCCATTTTTGGGTACCTCCCCTATATTTCCACTAGGAAATGTTCCTCCAGGTCTCAACCATCGAGGAGCTATTTTGTTGGGACATTACCCTACACTCTAGATACCTTTCTTATTTTCCCCTCTGGGAGTATTTTCTATCCCTGTCATGGCATCGCTGGTCCTTCCTAACATGACTTTGGGGATCCTAGTATGCTACATCGATCCCCATGCAAGCATTCCCCCCGGTCATCTAAGACCTTTCCATGCTTTGACCCCAATTCAACTGATCCCTACAACCCCTGTCACTTCTTCAGTTCCATAAAAACCTCAACATGAACCCACTCCTATTGCACAAGGATCTAGATAGGGGGGAAAATCTAAGAGGAAATAACCTAAGGATAAGGCTCCCTAAGCTCCTCCAACCCTTAAGGCCCAAAACTCGTCATGTTTGTGCACTTTTGTGTAAAGTTGTTGGGCACTCCACCAATAATTTTCCCAAACTTCCTCATCTCAAACTATTGGTTCATGAAACATTCCCTGAGTCAAATATCCTTGGGGTCCAAATTACCTTACTAGGTTCAACTAATAAACTTAGAATGTTATGCAAAAATCACCCTTGTGCCTTGTGCAATTATCATGGTCACTATTCCCATTCTTTCCCTCATCTCAACAAATTTCGCGATTGCATTGAGGCGCTTCGTGAATATGAGACCACTCGTAGTGGATCACCTACTCCTCTACCCATTGATTCTGGTACCATTAGTAAACTAGAATAGGGGGATTCTAGTCTAGCCATCGTGATCCCTCCTCCTGATGTTCAGATGATGGATACCACGGGCCATATCCTTTACCTATCATCATCCTCGAGTTCCTTGCAAGAAAACCTTTCTGAGGTTTCTATGTGTGCTTCTATTGAACCTCTCTCGATATAACCCTAGGTATTAACATCCATAGATCCTCAATATACTAGCTCATCATCTACCATTCACGATGATGTGTATGTGAACCTTCTTTCTTAGGTTGATGCACGAGGTACCGCTGTCGCATCATGTAGTTAGTCTTCCTCCCGTCTGCCCATCTTCCATTCTAATGAGGACAACATGGAAGCTATGTCTACCCTTGATTATCCCTGCACTTAAGCAAGGGGGCATATCTTTTGGAGGATTCTGAAGGCCATTTCCTTCCTAATTGTCCCAATGCACTCTACCTTTTGACATTTTTCTCATAGAACATCCCTTTGATTTGCATGTCTTTATTTCTTTCATGAAGTTAGGTAGGCTGCATCATCTCATCCATTGTCTTTTTTACTTTTTAGATGGATCCATCATCCATACCGTATATCGTTCATGCTGACGATGCAAGTCGCTTCTCTAGGAATCTAGCCTCAGCAGTCTAGGCCATTTTTACCCCCTTTCATACGTTATTCCTTTAAAACGACACGTGCATTGGATCTTTCACCAATAACCAGGCTGAATATGATGCAATGATATGTTTGTTAGTTGATGCCCTCGCTCATCACATCCTTCATCTTCATGTTCATTTAGATTCCTTGCTATTTGTCATTCAATTGAATGGTATGTATCATGTGCATAACCAAGTCCTGTTTAGAAAATATCTACGAGTTAAGTTGTTTGTATGTGAATTTGAAACAATCACTTTCAGTCATGTTCCTAGAACTCAAAATAACTACATAGATACCATTGCAAATAACATTCTAGATTTTCATTTATCACTTGTATACCATAGAAGACAACCATAAACACAACACATGGCGAACCATCATCATCATATAAAAATGCATAATCATATTATGTATCACATAAACCATATAATGTGTTTGGAGTCCACCACTCTAAATACATCTGGTATGCCCATATCATACTGGGGGGAACATAGGCCCCTACATATCCTTATCATCATTTGGAGGATCTTGTGCCAAATTGGGTTGATATGCTTTAATCTCTTTTTCGAGAACTTGAAACCCAATGATGCTCCACAAACTCCTCCTGCTAGGGGGCATCATCCCCACCTTTGCATACCATATCAGTCCCTTACATCACATATGTTTGCGGGTAGTATCCCATGCTTAGGGGCATGATGGTATTCCCCTGGTCGTCTTCTCAGTTGATTAACATAAGTCTCAACCCAAATCCCACTAGATCTCGGTGTGGTCGATTATCCTCCCATTCCTTGGATAGTTTGTCCTACCGGCCTCTCTGGCGAGCCAAATGCACATCGCATATTGTAGTTATTTGATTGCATATCTTCAAATATTCTACTCTATGTCCACATAGTCCCCATGTTTGACATCATGGGTGAGGATGAGTCTAGACCTCCTCTTGTAGTTCATTCTCATTTTCCTCTTCCCTTAATTCTTCACCAGGAACCATCATTCCAAGAATAATTAAGAACATATTTACATAGGTAAGGCCACTTGCCTGAAAGTCACAGACCCCGATTTTGATGGTCAGTTTTTTTGTTATGATATCCACAAGATTTAGGGCCTTCTCCTCCTTTTAGGTTGGAGGAAAAACACCTTTTTATGGGAAAACCCACAGTTTTTCTATCGCACATTCCAAACAAACCATAGCTTAGTTTGATGAACCATCAACACCATTAGAAATATCTCATCGATTATTATAATGGGTCTTTCTTAGTTTTTTATGATTCATAACTTCACCAGAAAGTAATTTTTCCAAGAAGGGTCACTTCGTCACCTCTCAAAATCAGATTTATTCATATGTGATGCTTGTAATTTGGGGTCCACCTCCTCATAATACTTTTGGTCTCACGTGTCAATTTTCGTGATGATTAACCATAATTTACTCATGCCTTCATAGTCTCCACCATGCCTATTTTGTGTGGAAGTGTCATCGAGTCACCCTTGTTCAGAGCATCTGCGTGTGTCACCCTTGCATCCATGGAGTATGTTTCACATCATTGTATTCCATCCATCATTGCATAGTGTTCATCTTGTGTTTCCCATTTTGGCCTCCAGTCATACTATCCCCCATCCCCTTCGGAGTTTAGTCAGTCGATGCCAGGTCAACCATACACTTTACGCTCTCATAAGGGAAGTCGTCTGTTTGTCCATCAGTCTCATTTTCCATTGTCCCTAGTGTCTTTCAATCAGTCACATTACTATTTTCCCTCATGTCTTAGTTGAGGATCCTCATTGCCTCACCTATCGCGAGCCCTATTTTGTCGACATCAGCTCATTTATTCAAGAAGAATGCCCTAGAGGGCGGTGTATCTTTGTTCCAATTTCAATTCTTGTTTGGTGCCTCTGATCAAGCAGAGGGACTCATAATTTCCCTTTGACATGGTCTTTTCATGATCGTGATCCATACAATTGATGGTCTAGTGATGCAGCAGATTGTACCAGTGATTCCCAGGTGTGTGTGAGATGTTTCAGATCTCATGAATGGGTGGCCCTTTAGGTAGCCCCCCACATGCTTGGATGCTTTCATATTATGCTACAATCTCATATCAAGTTCCGCAAATTTGATGGGGTTGGTTTCTACTGATCACAGTGTTCATAGCATGCACATCTCATTCAGATGATCCATTCAGTGATGCAGAGTCCTTCCCTATTCAGCAGGGCTCCTTCAATTGTTCTACCCTCCCTCCCACCCATTTTTGAGCGAAGGGCCATTATATCTCCTGCAATCAAATGATATTGTATTCAATCCTGGCTCGTGTTTTTTTCTAGGTGCATTATGTATATGGGTCACATTGTATTATTTTTTGGCTCAGTTATGCCAACATTTCATGTACCATTCAACATGTACTTCATTGCTTAGTTTTATGTTTATGAGCGCACCAATATTTATGTACTAAGTTATCTCGGTGGGTATAGGTATGCCTCCCTCGCCTCATTGAGGTCCAGTACCATAACATAAAATGATACTTGCATTGATCTCACCGCCTCTGCCCCTATCCTCTTTCGCTTCAACTTTATAGCTCTCTCTCTCTCTCTCTCTCTCTCTTTGAATCCACTTTGTTGTTTAATGATTGTGTTTTTACAATGTACTTCAGTCATACGTTTTGATCTTAACACTCGTACGTTGGTGGGTAATCTGTTATCACCAAAAAATTGATCATCTAGCCTAATTTACTAGATGGATCAAAGTACACCATGTAAAGCCAATTTTACCATAGTAAAACTACTTTCACTGTGAGAAATTACTTAATAAACTACTTTTGTTCAGTAATTGATAATTAAACCCATGAAGAATAATTAAATAAATCACTATTTATTTCATTTTCTTCTAGGAATAATTAATTAACCATTATTTAATTATTATTCCTTGTCATATTTGACCCAATTATGAAAAATCAATAGATAAATTATTAATTATCTTATTTTTCTCTAGGAATAATTAATTAATCAC
>APFE031420085.1:1494-13308 GCA_000404065.3 Pinus taeda
TTCATGAAAATTTCTTGAAAATTAGAAGCTATTGTACCCAAGGATTGTAACCATTGGACTCCTAGTACAACATTTGCACCTTCCATTGGAATGGAAACCATTGGGCTAGTAAATACATATTCTCCCTATCAGCATACTTCTTCATCCTCCTTGTTGCATCATGCAAGCACAACCATGCAACCTCCAAGGTTTCCTCCCAAGCCTTCATGAACTTCTCATCAGGACTCCTCAAAAAACGTCCTATCACAACGATGTGCGGTGCAACCGACATCTATCCATTCACCAACTCAGATGGATTGTACCATGTCGTAGAACTCTTTTGAACATTGTAGCTAAACTGTGCAATATCCAAGAGTTCAGGCCAATCCTTCTGATGAGTCATCACATAATGTTGCAAGTAGTCCTCCATCAATGTGTTGATCCTCTCGGTCTGCCCATCTGTCTGCGGATGGTAACTCGAACTCATCAAAAACTCTGTCCCAACTAACTTGAACAATGTGGTCCCAAATCTCCCTGTAAAACGCGGATCTCTATCTGACACAATGCTCAATGGCATCCCCCAATACTTCACTATGTTCTTAAAGAACAACTCCGCAGTCCACTTGGCTCCACAAGGCATCTTTGTAGGAACAAAGAGCGCATACTTGGAAAAACGATCAACCACGACCATAATCCCATTATACCCCTGAACCTGTGGTAACTGAGTGATGAAGTCCATCAAGAAACTCACCCATGGCCTCTCTGGAATCGATAAAGGCTGAAACAATCCTCTTTGCCTCTGAGTATCTGATTTGCCCTGTTGACAAATGATGCACGTATGTACATACTCCTCCACATCCTCCCGCATCTTCTCCCAAAAGAATCTTCTCTCCAACAATGCCAAAGAACGATGCTGCCCTCGGTGGCCAACCCACGGAGAATCGTGGCACTCCTTCAAAAGGTGCCTCCTGAAACCATATGACTTTGGAACATAGAGTCGGTTTCCAAAGAACAAGTACCCGTCCCGTAGAAAGAACTTTCATGTCTTCCCTTCCTTTATCTGCTTCACTATATTCTGCACCAAAGTATTGGTTTCGACACTTTCCTGGAGTTTTTTTTGCATCTCTTCTGACATCTGAACCTAACTTCTACTCCTTGTTGGCCGGTCTTCACCCTCCAATGCTGCAAGTTGTCCCTCCCTACTAAGCGCATCTTCTAGCGCATTGTGTCTACCCGACCTATACTCAATAGACATGTCGAATTCTGCCGAGAAGTCCTGCCAACGAGCTTGCTTCGTAGAAAGCTTCAGTTGTGATGCATAATAACTTGCTGCAACGTTGTCAGTCTTGACAAAAAATGGCTTCCCCATTAGGTAATGCCTCCACACATGAAGATAGTGGATGATCGCAGTCATCTCCTTCTCATGAACTGGATACTCCGTTCTCTATCCTGCAACTTCCAACTTCCATACGCCACCGGATGCCCATCTTGCATAAGAACCCCTCCTATGGCAAAATATGAAGCATCGGAGTGTACCTCAAATGGTCTCCTGAAGTCAGGAAACTTCAGTATTGGTGTTGTAAATATCCTCCTCTTCAAGTCATCAAATTCCTTTTGACATTTATCCGTCCAACACCACCTCTTGTCTTTCTTCAATAATTCCGTGAGTGTCGATGTCACCTTGGAGTAACCTTCTACAAACTTCCATTGGTAGTTGGTCATGCCCAAGAACACACTCATCTCATGGACATTCTTCGGTTCAACCCAGTCCTCAATCGCCTTTACTCTGCTCAGCTCCATTTGTATATACCCCTGACCAACAATATGTCCAAGGAACGGAATCTCGGTCTCAGCGAACACACACTTAGACTTTTTCAAGAACAACTCATTTGCCCTCAGTGCCTCGAACACCATCACCAAGTGCTTCTTATCATCCTCCATGTTATCACTGTACACCACTATATCATCCAAGTATACTACTACGAACGAGTCCAAGTATGGTCGTAGAACATCATTCATCAAAGTGAAAAACATAGTAGGAGTGTTGCACAACCCGAATGGCATAACAAGGAACTCAAAGCTACCATACCTTGTTACTATCACGGTCTTCTTCTCCTCTCCTTCAACTATCCGCAACTGATAATACCCATGCCTCAAGTCCAACTTGGAAAACACTTGAGCTTTCGCAAGCTTGTCAAAGCAGTAAGCAGCCAATGGCAAAGGATACATGTTTCTCACCATCTGCTTGTTCAATGCACGGTAGTCACAACACATCCATAGCTCATTCGAATCCTTCTTCCGCTGGAACAATACTGGAGCTCCATAAGGGGACCTTGAAGGTCTAATGAAACCTGCATCAGCTAACTCCTTTAGCTATCATTTCAATTCCTGCAACTCAAGCCCTGATAAACGATAAGGTGCTCTTGCCGGGGGTTGCTTCCCCGGTTCAAGCCCAATGTTATGGTCCACTGCACGCCTTGGTGGAAGCTTCTTTGGTAGCTCATTAGGCATCAAATCCACATACTCAGTTAGCACATCAGAAATCGCAGCCGGAACAGGCGTCCCCACTCCATCACCTTCGACTCCCTTGAACATCACCGCATATGTCTCCATATCTGACTCCTTCATATCCTTCTCCAAACTCAGTGTAGAAACATGCTTTACCTTAACTTCCCTCCTTTTCCTGTGAGTGGGAAAAGTCTAATTTTGTGTCTGTCCAACCAGCACCACCTCATCATAGAAGGGGACAACAATAGCCCTATTTCCCTTCAAGAGATCCTGTCCAAGTATGATATCAAATTCGTTCATATCCATCACCGTGGAGTCCAACTGACCTGTCAAGTATTTTATCTGCACCGGCACTTCGTGTGCCAAACCCGCCACCTTAGCTCTAGAGTTCACTGCCTTGACCTCCATGTTCGATGGGAGGATCATCAATCTGACCTCTCTTGCCAACCATGTCATCATAAAGTTATGAGTGGCCCCTGTGTCCACAAGAGCTGGAATGGTCTTGCCACGGACCATCAAGTCCATGAAACCCAGACTGTTCATCCATGATTTCTCCATAACTTGTCCTTGCATACATACCTGTTCACTGCGTTCATCATCAAGCAACGGCTTCACCATCTGTGAACTGGCTCTGATACCACCTGTCATGCCCCCAATTCTTTTTTCCTTTAATTGGCCGAGTGCGGCACCGCCTAAGTAACCAACATTTTCCATTATTATGTTACTTTATGAACTACGACTTCAATCATTTATATCAAACATGAAATACTTTATAATGTGCAGAAACCATAATAAACATCATGATAAACGACAAAAAGAACACCAACAATATGCAAGAGAATTTATTTTTATTATATATGAGAAATAGTACAATGGTCGGGAGTGTCGCTCCACCGACGTTCATAAATGAGGTTGGGCGCCCGCCCGTGCAAGAGCGCACGGTGGTCACACCACAACTCTCGCTCAATATACAACCAAACAGCACAACTGTGCCAGAACGGGCGGGCGCACCTGTGCACACCTGCACAAACAACAAACGATTACCCGGCGGGCAGTTCACCTGCACCCTCAACCGATTCTCAACCGCGCCTTCACCGTTTCTCCGTGTGCCTTTGCCCGACAGGCGGGTGCATCTCCTATACGCCTTGCTGCGGCTACCAAGTGCGCACTTCTCCTTTGTGTGATGAAGACTTGTGATGATTCGATGATTCTTCCAAATGAGCGCTTCACCAAACGTTTATACGCTCACCATGTGTGGCGACCTCCCCTCGGTCGACCCACCAATGCCATTGTTTATTCATGTGCCGACGCCCTCAACCGATGTGCGACACCCCTATGTCAAGTCGGCTCACCCATCGCTCATCCACGCCCAGCTCGCATATAAACGATGGTTCCATGCCTTAGTCGATTTTTCTAAGTGAGGAGAGTGCGCGCCTGGCTACATAACCGCAGGGCGTTACACGGGGTATGCATGCGTTTGCATTCTCTGACAAGATGCCAAAAGGTTAGGCATCAGCTCTCGCTCAGCTGTGCACCAACGAGCGGTTTGATTCACTCTCTCCATGCATGGAAAGCATGGAAAGCTCAATCCTTATTTATTTCCTCGTCTCCACAATGGCTATGCTTTTTTCAATTTACTATTTCCCAGAACACATCATGGCCATTTTATGCACCTACCATCGCATAATCTCCGCCATGTTTTCCGTTTTAAAATGCTTTCTCTGTGGTCTCCACACTCCTGAGCTGGCAAATACCCATTTTCAAATTCCGAGTGGCGTTGTTGGGCGATGTAGAATTGAATTCAGATTTGTTAAAGTCTGTTAACTATATTATAAATTTGGCATTATATATATGTAGCAAAATTTATTAATTTAAATGCAAATTAGAAATATTCTAATTACAAATATAGTAAAATTCGTTAACCATCAATTTAATATTAGAACACTAAATTTTGTTAACCATATTTTTGATATTGATAACTTAACTATCCATTTGAGATTAACAATTTTGCATGTTAGTTATTAAAAATTAATGTAACAGAGTAAGTAAGGAACACGTTAAATTTTAAGGCTCTATATTAAATATATTAATCACTTGTGTGAATAATATACATATTCAATATTATATATATAAATAACAATGCTGAAAATTTTGTCCTTTTAATTCTAAAAGAGTAAAATCCACATCAATTAAATAATTTATCTCAAATTTGTTTTTTGTTATCATTATTTATTTTATTTTTATTCTTTTAATTTGAAATTTTATATTATTAAGATATACATATAAATTTTATTTAAAATTTTACATATTTTGACAAGGAATAGTCATTGTAGTAATTGTTTCTTGCCTATTATTTAGTTATTTCCAATTGGTTATAATATTTTTTTGAGCAAATTATTGTCATTTATTACAATGAATGTATATCTTATCAAAATATAAAGATTTTTATGTGTTAATCAATAGCTTTATCTAATATATTTTTTCATGCTTCAACTAATACATTCTCAATGCTTTAAATGGAAAAATAATGCTCCTTATCTCAAAGCTTCATTAGCTTCATTAGCTTCATAACTTTGATTCTAACTATAATATCACTAATTTAGCTTACAATCCTTTTGTGACCATAACAACAATCACGCAAAAGAAACTGGAGAAGTAAAGGTAAAGATACTCCCACAAGGCACACCAAAGGGCCTTTGTAACACATAGAGAACCCATGTATTTAGACTGAAGGTAACTCCATTGATATCCAAGAATTTTGGAAATATGTAATTGAATAGCAATAGGAGCGTTGAAGAAGAATATATGTAGTTTACCATGAATTATATTTGTTCCCAAAGCTACCATAAGGTATTCTAGTACCTATTTGGAGGCATGAGCTTCTCCTACTATTGGTGCAAACATAAGAAGAGTTTCATCTACAAATTGTTGATAAAATGCAATTTGATCATCCCCGTGAAGTTCCATACCCCTAGTTTTGTTTGAGGGTGCCATAGCCTTAATAGCTCAACTCATTCCTTTTTCCCATTAGTAAGAATAAGTAGGATAATGAGTCCCCTTGTCTAATTCCACAAGGTGGACTAAATGTTGACGAGGGTGGTCCACTTATGAGAATCAAGAAGAAGGATTTGGAAATAAAAGAGATAATCTAATTTATCTATTTGTCAGAAAACCCAAAGGTGAAACAGATGTGATAGATGTATTTCTAGTTGGTTATACCAAAATAATTGGGCATGTCAAGCTTAATGACCATACCCAAATTTTGAAATCTTTATAGGTCAAATTAATTCATGGGCGAAAAGGATGTTATAAAGAATTTTTCCACCTTCACCAAAACTAGATTTCTCCTAGAAGATGAGATTTTACATTCTTTGACATGTCTTCCTTAGGAATACATGTGAATTAGGTGGTATTTTGTTTGTGAGTATTGGGGATGTTATGCAAAATAAGTAAAATATTGATGGCTAAATGAAGGAGAGAAGAACATTCAATTATTCCATTTATCCATGTTTTAACATCAACATCATAACACAATTTCAGCCCTAAAAAACAATTAGGGCTTTAAGTTATAGTGAGATGCTAACATTGAAAAGGAATTGAAAAATTACTACTAATATTTTTCTCACTAAAAAAAAAGGTATTTAAGGGATTCCATTGAAAGAATTACATAGAACATCCCCAGTTTGATTACATCGAACTAGTAGCCATTTAAATGTTCAAATAAAAACACCTATTCGAGATGGATTTTCTTTAGACAACTTTCAATCATATTAGGCCATCATTAAGTCACATGTTTGGGAATTTGTTTGGGATTTTGCATAACATCCCGAATACTCACAAACATAATGTTGCCTACTTCACACAAATTCCTAAGGAAGACATGAGAAATCTCCTCTTCTAGGAGAAATCTAGTTATGGTGAAGGTGGAAAAATATTTTATAGCATCATTTTGGCCCATGAATTGATTCGATCTATAAAGATTTCAAAATTTGGGTATGGTCATTAAGATTGACATGCCCAATTATTTTGGTAGACTCAACTAGCAATACATCTATCACATCCTTTTCACCTTTGGGTTTTCTGACAAATAGAAAAATTAGATTATCTCTCTTATTTCCAAGGCCTTCTTCTTGATTCTCATAGATGGACCACCCTCCTCAACATTTAGTCCACCTTGTGGAATTAGACAAGGGGACCTATTATCCTACTTCTTCTTTCTAATGGAAAAAGGAATGAGTTGAGCTATTAAGGTTGTGGTACCCTCAAACAAAACTAGGGGTATGTAACTTCACGGGGATGATCAAATTGCATTTTATCAACAATTTGTAGATGAAACTCTTCTTATGTTTGCACCAATAGTAGGAGAAGCTCATGCCTCCAAATGGGTACTAGAATAAGTACTATCATGGACATATAAATGATATGATTGTAAATCACTTCGAAAACTATGGGGTTGGCAGCATTTTCCCAAGGAATGGACCAAGACATGGAGAATGACATTTGTTTTATCATAAATGTTGTAATAGATTAATATATTATATCTATTGTGGAATACTCCAATATCACTGCTTTGATGATGTGAATTGGAACGTTTTCATAAATTCTTTAAAGTAAGAAGAAGTGTTTCCATAAGACAAAAAGTAGAAGCCATAAAATTCATATATAATAGTAAGAAAAATAGACGGTAAAAAAATTTGAATAAAGTATTACAGAATGTGACAAAATGAAGTAGTATAGAGTGTCCTAAATGACATTCAAATTCACCTATTCGTTATGTAATCACTAAAGGTTCCAACTATTTATAATTTTATCAGAACATCGGAAATGTAAGTCCAAGAAGGAGAAACATATGGGGAAGGGAGGGAGTAGGATGGAGGGAGAGGGAGAAAGAAAGGGAGGTAGAGGGAGGGGAACAATGTAAGGGAAGAGAGAGTGATAGACTTAGTGTTGGAGAGGGATAGGGTAATAGGATAGTATAAGAAGGGAGAGAGCAAGCGAGGGATGGAGTTAAAGAGAGAGAGAGAGGAAGGGAAAGAGAGAGAGAGATAGCGAGAGATGTGGGGGGGGAGGGTGAGGGAGGGATAAAAAGGGTGAGATAAATGGAGAGGGAAAGAGAGGGATGTAGAGGTAGGTTTAGCATGTAAGAGAATAGAGAGGTGGAGAGAGAGAGGCTGCGAAATGGAGAAGGGAACAAGAGAGTAGAGAGAGAGAGGGAGATAGGGAGGGGGAGAGAGAGAGAGCTAATTTGATGGATAGATGTAGGTAGTGAGTGATTGGGAGAGGGGGAGGGGGAGAGAGGGGGATTGGGGGAGAAGGAAATGGAGAGGGTGGTATAGCGTGAGGTAAACGGGTAAAGAGATAATGGGGAGTAGAGTGACTGAGATAAAGAGAGTAGCACACAAGGGGATGGATAAAGAGGGTGGGAGAGAGGGAGTGCGAGTGGAAGAGAGAGAGAGAGAGAATGGGAGGGAAAGATAGGGTTACTCTTCGAGGGTATAATTCTAAAATTAGAAATTCTTTAATTTTTTATCGAATTGCATGTGGATGTTAAATATGTTTGCCAATTTTTAAGAGCTATGCTAAGTGTATTTGCATGATCTAATGACTTTTCTAATTCTTTCTTTGTTTGGGAAAATTATTGGTGAGACTTTTGAATTATAATGGATAGTTATTAATTTCTTGAGCTATCACTTTGTCTTCCAATCCATTTAGTTAAGAATTGTGTTTCTCATTGTGGTCAACCGACTTATGTACTAATTGTTGGACAACAAAAGGTGGATCATTATTTCTTATTCTAATGTTTATATTAAGTTGTTTTATTTCTTAGTTCTAACATTGAAACCAAATCTCCATTTCTTGTTGTTTTTTCTGTTGAATCTTGTTACGATCGAACTTCATTTCTTTTTTATATTTTCTTGGTTGCTCTCACAAATATTTCTACGGTTTTAAATATATGTTTTCCTGAAGCATGATATGGTTGGGTTTCTCACGAGGTATGTTTTACTATTCTTCTTTATATCATAGACGGAGTACTAAGTGTATTTGACTATACACAATGAACTTGTTGATTATTTAATGGTGAGGTTGAAGTAACCTATACTCCTAAATTGATTTTCATTGGCATTTCCATTAATATGTCATCCAACCTAGAATGTTTCGATACAACTTCCTAAGTATAGGTACATCGCATTTTATCTTGACCGTAATTTTATTCTATAATTGTTATTGTAGTAACAAGGGGTGAATCAAAAGTGAAGTCAATGATCAAAACATGATTTTTCTCCTGTTGGGTTTAGTTTACTATCCTTGGTCCTATGCCTATGATGAACTTCCATTTTCTATGTCATGTTTGTGTGGAGTTGATTTCTTATGTTCTTGTATTTGTTGAACTACCATCATTTTATATGTTATTCTTTCAATGAATACATTTGTTCCATGTCCAAGAAACTGTAAGACGTCAGGCTCAATAGATTATGCTAGAAGTTATCGACATTTTCTAGGCTTTTCTATGGTATGCTAAAGAAAATTCATGCAATTTAGTGTAGATTCTATTTTTGTTGCGGGTATTCAAGTTGAATACGTGCCAAGATTTCATTCCCATTCATTGTAGATGTTTACTTCACTTTTTTTTTAACTCCATGAATATTTTCTTTGATATTCTTAGGAGATCTGTGAATATTTTCTTTCATATTATTAGGAGATTATGTCAGAGGTACTGATAGGTCAAATATAAATGGCGTTGTAAAATTATGCTTCCCTTCCTTCTTCCTCTTAAACATATGAAAGCAGTAAAAGTATATCTGCTTCTTCTTCTCAAGCTGGTGGTAAAACTGGGAATATTATGTTAGATTATAAACTGATTCTGTAAACATTTGGTGAGTTGTAGGTTGATACAGAACATCTTCCTGGTCTACATATAAAGAGTAGACATACCAAAATTTAGATATTTTGAGGGACAATTGAATGTGCAATGAGGGATGAAACATTTTTTGTACGTGTTGAGGTACCCTCTATTTGTTGGAAGATTTTTGAAGATTTCTTGTGGGCTATCTGGTGAATTTTGCTTCAAGGCTAACCAAATTACTAAAGAGGGGAACAAAATGGAGTTATTTTAATTTTTACATCCATACGGATTCATATTCAACATGTCACCAATGTTTTTTGCTCAGTTGTATATTTTTGTCATCATGGTAATTTGAGCAATTTCTTCTAGCACAGTGAGTTTAATGTTAGAGACTCTCCTTATTCATCCAAAATGACAATGGTAACCTATCCTTTTGAATGGGGATTTATTTTAATGAGTTTTGTTTAATATATTTATTAATTTAAAAATCAGAATGTAAATTCTTATTTCGATTTTAACATTTTATTTTCAATGACATAATAGATATCATGCATACCTGAAAAGTTAATTGTTAACATTATGCTACAGAATTGTGAAAAAATAACAAAAAACATAACACTATTGTTCAATCTAACAAGGTTAAAGGAGAAGAAATATTTATACTATCATTCTATTCCATTGTGATTTGCTTCCTTTGAAGGTCATTGCTAAATAAATAAATGACATGGCATACATGTTTTATGTAAGTACTTTTTATACTATCATCCCTTTTTGTTGTGTTTTGCTTCCTTTGAATGTCATTGCTAAATAAAAAAAATGAGATTGCTTACATGTTTTATGTAATGTGTTTCAAATATATATCCCTAATAGTTGACATATCAACAAAAGTAGTAGAAGAGCAAGCCTTAATCTTAGATTTGACTCAAAACTCAACATTTAATTTAATGCTCACTAGGAAAAAAATTAGAAATAAGAAAAAAAAAGTAAGATACAAAAGACTTATTTTAACAATATATATTTAACCCAATAACATAAAGATAAATAAATAGAAACCAAATAGAGAATATTTTTTAATGCAAGGAAGGATAAAATAGAAAAAAAGTATAATTATTTATAAAATTAGATCATCAAGAAATAATAACTAAAATGAAATTCACACACTAACATTAAGGCGTTAAAAGGTCTACAAAATATACACCATCATTACTAGTCAAGATCATTACCATATGTTGACTCTAATGATCTTGAGTCGTGAAAAGTGCTTTCTGGGTCAATATCAATAATCAAAATATTATCTCCAAAATTCTCAACATTTCTTATATTCCTTTTTTATGGGAATTAATTTGGAATTACACTTCATTCATCTTTATCCTGACTATGCTAGACCACTTTAAGTACATAGAAGCTATAACTTTAATGTTATAGTTAATGTGTTCGATATTAAAATTGATGTGTGTTGTAACATTTCAAGAGTTACAATGGCTACTATGCGTCATAGTTTTTAGAATTCATTATGTTAAAGATCATAACGCACTATGGTTTAATTAATTTTACAGTTAGTCCCTTGAAAATAATCAAGTGATCAATGTTAGTTTTTCTTAATGGTAATAGTGGTTAGAGGTTGCAATATTAAAGGGTTTGTATTTCTCTAAGAGTGTGAATGATCACAATAAATTAATGGTTATGTGTCATATCAATGATTTGACATTCATAATGGTTTTTGGTTAAGAGAAACATATTGTATAAGATATTATACTTGTCATAGTGGTCAAATGTTACATTAAATAAGGGAGACAATTTGTGGAGGTTAATATAGAGCACAATATCAACAAATATCTAATAATAAATTCATTATAATTAATGAATATATAAATACATCTGTTAATATATATTTTTTTCAAATCAAGATATTATTGGGAAACTCGATTAGTGTTTCCTTATAATTGCCCTCATTGTTTTAATCCAATAACTGATTGGTTGTACTTAAAAAAACTGTTAGTGATTAAGTAGCTAGAGTTTTTGAGACTACTAGAGTTTTGCAAAGCTCTTAGAAATATTGAAAAAAATAGATTCATTTTGAGATAAGTAAATTATTTATAGTATCTATCATTTAAAATTTCTTTAAAAAACTATAAACTAATTATTTTTTAATTACTAATAAAAAGAATTGTTAATGCATATAACTTTATTTATTAATAAAACAAATTATTTTATTACTGAAAATTATTATTAAACCACATGAATTTATCATTTAAAATTTCTTAAAAAAAGTTATAAACTAATTATTTTTTAATTACTAATAAAAAGAATTGTTAGTGTATATAACTTTATTTATTAATAAAAAACTATTTTATTACTAAAAAATATTATTAAACCATATGAATTCTAATAAAGAATTTTGTTATTAAACAACATATCATCAAATTATATTTTGACAATTTTATTTTCCAGAGAAAAAAAATTATAATCACTTTCTTTGGTGG
>APFE031420097.1:0-17494 GCA_000404065.3 Pinus taeda
CTAGCTAAGTCAAGCTATGGTTCAGCCTACCAAGCTGTTTTGGAAGGTAGCGAAGCATGTGTTGAGATACCTCAGAGGCAAAACTCAGTATGGATTATGGTACAGATGGATAGAGGGAGTGAAGCTTCAGGGCTTCATAGATGTAGATTGGGCAGGGAGTCCATCAGATCGGAAGATCACTTCAGGAGGAATTTTAAACCTTGGTTCAGCTACAGTTTCTTGGTACAACAAGAAACAAAGGTCAATTTCACTTAGCTCAACAAAGGTTGAATACATGGCTGCCAATCAAGAAGCATGTGAGGCCATTTGGATGTGGAAAATTCTAGTTGGATTGTTTGATTAGAGGATGGATCCAACTCTGATCTATTGCGATAATCAAAGTTGAATCAAACTCTCTGAGAATCCAGTATTTCATGATAGGTCCAATCACATCAATATCCAGTATCATCATCTTCGAGACTATGTGGTGAAGAGGATCATGTTGTTGTTGTATGTTTCGACCAAGGAACATGATGCAGATTTTGACTAAGGCATTGTCAAAATGAAAATTCGAGTTTCACAGAGACAGGATTGGGGTGTAATCCCTTTTTTGTTGAGAGGGAGTGTTGAAAATAGCAACAAGAAATTCTAAATATAGAAGTGCTAAAAATAGCATTGTTGTAAATAACATTTTGGGATACATTCCAATTTTAGTTAGTCCCTCAACAAAAACTGAGAATTAAAATTCGAATTTGATATTAGCAGTTGTTTGAAAAACAATTAATTAGTTCATCTTGAGTTAATTAGTTTGAGAAAATCAAACATGAAATCTATGTGAAGACATGCAACAGATTTCCCTTTGATTGAGGAAGTTATCCCTTAATTAAGGAGATCAGGATGAGTTGTACTTTGAGTTGCAACTAGTTAGCTCAGTTAACTGAGTTAAGTCCAGTTAGATTAGTTCCAACAGTTTGTGGAACTGATTGTGAGTTCAGTTAGTTAATGCATGCATGCATGTAACTAGTGTACTTCAGATAACTGAATGTTCTCTCATAAATAACTCATGCATGTTAGTTCAGTCAAAGACCCAGTTGAGATCAGAGGATGGGATAGTGTACTATCAGTTGCAGGAATATTCCGTTGAGGATATCTCTTGCATGCAAAAGGAATTCATTCCTTGAGGATTGCACAGTTATTTCTGAGTTTGGTGAGTTGCGTGAGAGGAGAATTCACACAGGTGGCAACTAGAGGACCTGCGAGAAACTGTGCAAGGAAATAGGAGGCTTGGAGGACTGAGGGAGGCATATCTTGTGTCTATTCAGTCTATGAGCAACATTGAGGGATTGTACTGAGAGTTGGATAGCTTGTGAGCTAAATCTTTGTGTAATCTGGAGATGTTTCCACTTGTATGATAATACAAAGATCAGGGTTTTTAGGTAAGGCTTTCCCCAAAGTATTTTTCTGTGTTCATGTGTGATTAATTTGTCATTCTCTGTTATATGTGTTCTATTTGATCTTGCTCAAAATTGATTAAGCTTCCGCAAGTTTGTTTATAGAAGTAGATAAAGTATTTTGCTTTAGTATATTACATTATCAAGTGATCTACAGTGAGAATTTCTACACTTTCCCGGGTTATTTTGTTGAGTTTGATGACTCAACAGAAAGTAGACACACAGGGCTACTTAACCCAACAATAAAAGTTCAAAATGGGCTTCTAAAACTTGATTAAAAACACAATTTTGAACCGGAACGACCCTTCTGTAGGCTGAGGTGACCTTTCTGTAAGCTGGCGCAACCTTTTTGTAGCCTGGCCCGACCTTTATGTAGGCTAGCACGACCTTTCTGTCTCAGGTGCAACCCTTCTGCTACAGGCACGACCCATGGCACAACCCTTATGTCTATTGCACAACCCTTTTGATTTTGGTAAGACTTTTCTATTTCAAAATGCAACCCACAACGCGACCCTTCTGTGACTGAGGGTTTTTCTTTTTCGAGGCGATTTCAAGCAAGAAAAAACATGGAAATTCGAGAATTCCTGAGATCTATCATTGAGAAAACATGCAATTATGATCAAATACTCACATCATTGAGCAAATCTATAAATAAATCTCGTTTGGATGCAAAATTCCCACAGATACACAATTTACTGGATATCAATCTACATGATTCCACCATTAAACCACAACATAATGATCTTTCATCAATTGAAGCAAACAATTTTCTTGACATAAGATGATGATAAATACACAATGAAACTCCGTTGAATCAATTATGAAAAGAAAAATCACTAACATAGAAAATTGTTCTAGCCCTTACTAACCTGACCTACATTCAACGTCTCTCAAAAAATGAGTTTTCTTCTTTTTTAGTGCTCCTCTCTAAATTTGAATTTCTCAAACGACCTAATCCCTATTTAATTGGCCTAACAAACACCTAAGCTAACGAACTCTACCACTTCCCTCCTAATCTAGGCACTCCCATAACTTTTACAAACAAATAAAAAATAAAAACATTTAAGAGCTCCAACCCTCTTTAGTAAATAATTTTGACCGGTCAAGTTAAAGCTAATTTATCTCATTTGATGCTCATGCATCACATGTTTACCGCAGTGGACCGGTTAGCTTAGGTAAATATGGGAGGAGGGTGGTTACATTAATGGTCATGTTGTGTGGGTAGAAAAATTGTTTGTAACATGGAGGAGCGTTGAAGGGAATTAGTGTTTTAAATCTAAAATAAATTTTGAATTAATTCCAACATACTAACAATCTGATTTTTTTTTCGCTTTTCACGTTAAATGTGCATCAGTTTCTCATATGTAATATTCAGTTGTTCAATTATTTTGTTGCAGATTTGTTAGAAAAACAAGAATTCAACATTTTAAAAAGGGAAAATTAAATTTCAGATTTTGTATAGCGTTTAAAATTATGGAAAATGAATTATGCTTGTATTAAATTCATTGTTTTGTATGACTGGAACTTTTTAACCGAAGTTCCCATGGTAAAAAATGAAAGCCCATTGCTCGGAGAGAGATTTATAAAGGGCGAATTTATATTTATTTATAGTATGAGTTATTATTATATTTTATATTAAAATTAATTTATGTTTTCTTTTTTAATGTAGGGAAAAATAAATAAAAACATTTTAAAGGCTTGTTGGGTTGAATATTTGAATGGAATTAATTAAACAAATGGATTGTGTATTTCATTTAGGGAGAGAATATTTATTAATGTAATTTTTGTTTAAGGAAGTTATGGAAAACTAAAGGGGAAACTAACTCCATAAGTATATAAAGAATGTAATTACTCATTAGAGGGGGGGAGTTTTCTAGAGACTAGAAGATGGTAGGCTTGTGAGATGAAAGACTTATTTGGAGCCATAATGTACTTGTTGCAATGGCATTTTACATTGTGAATGTGAGAATTTATTTATGATATCATAATTTATTTTGTTTTTCTATCTATATGTTTCTTCTTTATTTAGGGTTTATATTTATTGGTAAAATATGTAATTGTTGATTTGATTTGATCTTACACTGAATCTTGCATACATAAATTGATTTAATGCTTTTAAATACATGCTACTTAAAGGGTTTGAATCTATTTTTAAGGATATGTTGTAGGTTGAATACATATTGATACATGCTATCTATGCTTTGCTTGCATATTTAATTTGAATATCAATACATACCAGTTTTTTTTATTGCGTCTCCTTTATTTATTCTACTGTGTTGTTTTTCACTGTACCTCCTCTTTCTTAGACGTGTGATTGATTAATAATGATTTGACTCAATCATATTTTAATCTTTCACACATAATATTGATTTAATGTTTCTCCAATATATATTATTTATAAATAATTAACTCAATATTTTAATTGGCTTGTTGCAGGTTAAATTTATATAGGTACCTAATATTATATATTTTTAACTACACTTCTCATTAGATACAATAAACCATCATGTTTTAGTTTTATTTTTCTTTTGTCATTGTTTTCATTTTAATTTTCTTACTAACCCTAATGTTATGTATGGATTGTGATACATATTTTAAACCTCATTTTGAGTCATATATATATATATAAGTTTTGATTATTATAAGCCATATCACCTTTCTTTTCTTAAATCTCAATTTTAAAATAAAGTATTTTTATCATTAGTTTTGCTTTATTGTATTTTCTATTAAAGAAAAATTATTTATTTAACACTAGACACAGGGAATACCCCCTGAGGTGAAGGGAGGATGGCCCTTTTAACCTAAAGCAGGAGGATTTATATCCTTAGTGAATGTGTTCTTGGATTTCTCTTAGTCGCCAGAACAATCTGGGAACCAATAGGTATTTCCATGAATCTACAGATATCACTATGTTTCTAAGCATTCCCTCAAGTTTTAACATTAATCTATCTACTACTTGAAGGATTATAGGGGTTGGTTGTCATGGTAAATTTTAGGGGTGAATTTTAGTCCAAGGGTGAAATTTAAGGGGTTTTTCATTTTAGAGAGGCAAAATTTTTATAAAACACCCATTTCATATATTTAGCCCAACTTTTGTTTAAACAGTAATTATTTTTTTCATTTTAGACAAAAAAGGGGCAGATAAATTATGAAAAGAATCATTTGACCCGATTTGCCTAGTTTGGGAGGTTATATTCTATTACAATCACCTGATTTTCTGCTTTGCAATGTTAAATTCGTTTGCAATCGCTCATTTTCTGGTTTGGGAGGGGGTTTGGGAGGTTGTATTTGGTTCCAATAAATAAAAATATAAATAAACTGGAGGTATGATAAATAAATAAAACCTCTTTTTATATTTAGTCCATAACCCTCTTTGTATTTAAGAAGGCTAAAAAAAAAGGTTTTTATTTAAGTGAATCTTATGGGTCAAATACTATATTTATAAAAGAGGTATGATAAATTAATAAAAATATAAATAAATGAGAGGCATGGTAAATAAATAAAACATTTTTTGTATTTACTCCATAAGTCACCTTATATTTACGAACATGCAACGGTGTAAATACATATAAATATAAATAGAGTGAAGGTATGGTAAATAAATAAAACCTCTTTTATACTTACTCCAAAGGTATGGTAAATAAATAAAAATAAAAATAAAGTGGAGGTATGCTAAATAAATAAAACCTCTTTTTATATTTAGTCCATAACCCTCTTTCTATTTAAGATGACTCAAAAAAGAGATTTTATTTAAGTGAATCCTATGGGCAAAATACCATATTTATAAAAGAGGTATGGTAAATTAATAAAAATATAAATAAACAAGAGATATGGTAAATAAATAAAACATTTTTTATATTTACTCCATAAGTCACCTTATATTTACGGACACTCAAAAAATGCGTTATATTCAAGTGAAGCCTATGGGCCAAATTATTATTAATACCATGCAAAAAAACATTATTAACCCTAATATTAGTATTAATAAAAATAAACATGGCACATGGTATTGACCCATGGTATTCACGTGGAATATAGCCTATTTAAAGGGGAGAATTAAACCAGCATAGATACATCTTTACTCTAGATCTGCTAAACACCGAGAGACTAGTATAGAGTGAAAAAAAAATTGATCCCTCTCGGGGGGTTGGTAGGATGCAAGAGTAAAAAATAGATCTTGTAATTTAATGCCACTGAAACATGACCACTTTAAACATTTTAACTTGGTTAAAAAAAAAAAAATCAATTATTAATTTTATTAATCTTTATAAATTACTAATAGTAATTTTTAAGCTCCAGGTTTATGATAACCCATGGTAATACCATGGTATTCATGTGAACATAGACTATTTAAAGGGGAAATTATATCAACGTAGATCCATCTTAATCCTAGGTCTACTAAGTGCTGAGAGGGATAAATAGATTTCATCCCTCTAAGAGTGGTAGATGTGGAGTTAAGATGGATATAGTTTAGTTTTTATGATAATGAAGATATTAAATAGACTTAGGAAATTATATTGTAAAAAACATCTTAAGGTGAATGGTTAAAGCTACATTTAGCCACTTCACAAAATTTAGTAAAAAAGACCGATATCTCCATTAATATTGATTTTTCTGATTTAACAACAAACAAAAAAAAATCAAAACAGTGAAATCTTATCACTCTTTCGGCATCACCCTCACAGAAGAGGGATAGTCGCTACCAAGATTTCGCACCATTTTTCAAGAATTCTCAATATGATATCTTCATGAAAAAGTTAAGGTACTGATGTTGGATTATTTATTTGAAAAGTATGTCGGTTTGTACAATCTTTCATCTTCTTTTTTATTCTTAGTTTGTCGTAATGATCTGTAGGGGTTGGACCACTGCACCATATTGTCTTAAAAGGCAGAGATTGTGCACCAAAAATGAAATTAATCCACATGTTACAACGTTGTTAAAAAACGCAAGACGTATGAAGGTAGTGAAATATGCTAATAAGCAATTTAGATTGGGAAAACATAATTAAATTTTATTATTTAATTGAAGATTTCCAATTAAAATAATAATAAATCTACATTTATATATTTATATATTGATTGGAAGGATTCTAACAACGGTCACTTCTTTCCATTAGATCCCCTTCAGGCCTTTGGGATACCTACTACTTTCTTATATTATATAGTTGGGGCTTGCTACTTGTTGGCATGCTGGGATAAACAAACTTGATGTGTTTTTTTGATCTCGCAGTTGGAGTCTATGGAATAAGAAAAAAAATTGATAGCTTGACAAAAGTGGTAGAGAAAAGATTAATCTCTCCTACCTTGATAGAACTGGTGGTCAAGATTAAAACCTACAAGAACTTTGTTGTGGAATATTATAAAAACTAATAGAAGGATATGAAAGAGTGTACAGTAAGAACCTTGACAAACACAGCCACTAAAACTTGCAGCATTGTTTGTAGGAAGAGAAAATTATTTTTCTTTTTTCCAAACATGTATGTTAGTATATTACAGTTTAATGAATATGTTTTCCTATTATCATATATGGTTACATACTTTAACAAAACATTCACCAAGACTTCACAATGTTTTATTATTCAGTGAAAGATTTGCCAAGATCTTACAAGATTTTATAATTCAATGAAATATTTGCCATGACTTTACAAGATAATATAATCTGATGAGAGCTTCGTCAAAAAAATTATATAGACATATTATATTATTGATAAAATTGCCTCCCATTTTTCCTATGTATCATGGGGATTCACACATTTATTATTCATATAAATTTAGGGCGGTTCTTAAAATTTCCCTGTTGGTTGTAGACTAGGAAATAAAAGCTTTTCCACTATTTATTTATTCATGAAATTTATAGTTTCCCCTAAATCAATTAGAGTATTAGGAACTGAAGTATTGTTGATGTTAAAATTAAAAATTATACTTCTTAGGTCCATGTACTTGGCTACTATTGGGTGCAGGAATTACGCTTAAGAACACTCCTCAACACTTAATTGTCAACCTGGGGGTTTTATAAACTTAGGCACAAAGCACAGGCAATGCTAGAAGTGGTATGAACTTTTCCTATTCCTAATCCTACTTCTTAAAGGAAATTCTTGCAGAATCATACATAAAACAATCGTAAAAGAAATTGACACCAAAGCAACTCTAGTGCTGGAATGTAAAAGAACAATTTGCAAGTAAATCAAGAAAAGGAGTTTTTCACACAAGTGAAAAAATCTTAAATGTTGGAATGAAATGCTATGTTCATCTTTAGATGGATGGCTAACATTCTAACAAGTGGGCCCTTATAGAGATCTGTTTCCCTCTTAATCTTCCTTCTACACAAGCAACATGTTCTTACACTGTTGCAATTTGCTTTCACTAGTGCAGTTATAGTGTCTCTGTGAAAAAAGTATATTTGACCTTCCTTACTGAAGATTTATATCTTAGTGAAGGTGATCTAAGCTTCGAGGCTTAGAGAACTTTGTTTCCTTGACAGGATACCAACTCTTGCACCGAGGTAGAGTTTCCTTCACTCAGTTTCCAAACTACTTTCGAAAGGACTAAAAGATGTGCTGAAAAAGAATTGCAACTACAAAGGAAATTCTAAAGTAAATTATCTATGGAAAAGAAATTCTTTAATTAATTCAATCCGACAAAGGAAGTAAACTTCATGAAATGAAAGCAACTTAAAGGAATCAAGGCAGTAGTCTAAGTGATCTGCATGTGTTAACTAACTTTGGTAATCCACTAGAAGTGTTTCTATTCTTTGTTCTTAAGACATAAAATGCAAGTATAACACGATATATGCATGCAACTGTTCTGAGATCTTCTGGAGATATACTTTTAATGCTGAGGAAAATTACTGAATTTAGTAGTTCATTCACTTGCAAAATAACTGGAAATAATATGCAAGAGAGTAATTCAATGTTTGTTGCAAAATGAAGAACTGAACCAAAGTGCAGGCAACTGCTTCCACTGGTACAAGAAAGAGCTTCCTGCACGATCCAAGTGAAAGCGAATTGATACAAGGATTGAGAGTAAAGAAAATGTGAGAAAGGAATTTCATAAACGAAATAAACTCAGCTAGCTCCCAAAGTCACGGATCCATTTCACACTTTAACGACAAACAAGATTTAAATCAAAATTTCATAAATAAATATCAGAACTGTCACACCACACAACTGCAAAAGGAAATATTCACATTGTCTTTCTGAACAACGAAAGTACACAGGGTAAACGAGATGGGTTGGCTGGGCCCTAGCCAACCAGCTCATTTCCCATCTAAGAAATGAAAAGGCTCAGCACTCAACTATGCATCAAAGATAAATTAAACAATGTGTATGAAAAGCATGGCGGATTTCTTGTATTACTCAATTCTGCAAATGTACTAAAGTGCAAGTCCAGCCCCAGAGCTGAGGCGATACCGATATTACATGAAAATGAAATTAGAGTCGATGGTTTGCTAACTAGTCCTACCTAAGTTCTATATCTTATACATCGTTTCGGCCAAATAGACTAATCAACCGAAATTACAAAATTGTCCAATAGTTATAATAGAACATGTATCTCACTTGGTCGTAGACTAAATTTGGAAAATAGTCCCTAATTGTGTTTCACTGGTATCCTTCTTCAGTTCATCCACAACTATACTCGGAGTCAAGGATCAAAACCCATCCTCGTGGAACGATTTGGCTCACGGAAATCTCGAACAGTCCTTGTGGCAGTGCAGGAATCTACTTGCACTAGTCATACTTACTCACAATTAATACTAAGTTTATCAATTAGTTCTAGGAAATTAACATAAGTTACAAGAAGTACATAATAGGCATAAAATCCATATAAAAATGATTAATAAATCACTTTAATAAATTTTAATATAAAATACGAAGCATGTGCAGGAATAGGTAGTTATCTTGGACTAGTGCAGGAAAGAGAGGTTTATGTTGAGATAAAACAGAGGTTAAAATGGGGTAGAAAATAGGGCAATTTGGGACACCAACATCCTCCCATCCCTAAGCTATTGTGTGTCCTCACACAACATTTTTCCTTCTGCAAAAAATCTCAAAAATGTACGGTCAACTCCTCAATCTTGAACTTCAATGTTTATTCTTGCTTTCACTATCTTCGGCATTTTGTCTCGGGATCTTCACAGGTGCTTAGTCACCTTCTTAAGGCTTTTGTAGCATTTGGAGGCCTGATACTTCCATACCTTTACTTGCTACTTTTACCTTTTTACCTCTAGAAGTAACTCCACCTCGCTCTGCTTTTGCCAACTCTGCTCCTTCATGACCTAGTTCAAACCCTCCAGGTCATGAACTTGCTGCTCCAAATCTAATATTTGGTTGTTAAGGTAGAGAGTGGAGGGTGCCGTGCTAAGATCTTCAGGTGTGAATGTCTTCTCTCCGAAGGACTCGAAATAGGTCCCATCGTCGTCAAGGTCAAGGTTGTCCAATGTCTACATTATGACATCGTCAAGGTTTTCTACTCTCGAGGTTTTCTTGTCACTGAGGGTTTTGATGCCCTCCACATTCTTTGTGCCAAGGTTTTCAGTACCTTGTGCACTCAATTCCTCAGGGATTTTAACACCCTGTTCTTCCAGTTTCTCAGGGGATTCAACACCATGTCTTTCCAAATTAGTAGGGGTCTCAGTGCCCCATTCTTCTACAACAACAGGGGCTTCAGTACCCTGTCCTTCTAAAATCACAAGGGCTTAAGTACCCTATCCTTCTAAAACCACAGGGGCTTCAGTACCTTGTCCTTCTAAAGAAGTAGGGTCTTCATTACCCAGTTCCTCAAAATCCATGTCTGTTTCACTAAAATTATCAAGGGTCTCTACATTTTATTCCTCTTCATCCTCATGACCCTCTGCTTGGACTTCACCAGTACTCGACGTTGTCTTGCTTTTTCTTAATCCAATGACAAAATTTGAAAACAATACATCGTCCTCTACTATCTCTTCATCTTCCACAATGTGTGCTACTGCATCAGCAAGCACTGAGGGATTATGAACTGTAGGGGAAACTTGGGGTGATTCATTGATTATGATTAGAGAGCTTGATTGGTTCATCCCTTGGGAGACGATCTTCCTCCTAACCAAGGTTTTGGTCTTTCTCCTCTTAGCCTCTGGTGGACTATTTTTGTCAATCTTCTTCTCTGCTTGCACTGGTGGACTTTCATCTTGCTACTAGGCAGGAGATGATGTCTCTACTTTCTTCTTCTTACTTGTACTCATGCTAGCAGGCCTCTCTGCACCCATCACTCGAAATTATTTCAGAAATGCTTCCCAAGTTACGCCCTTTTCTTCCAACTTATTCTTAACTAGAATCGTGATAAACCCATGATGATAGAGCTTGGTTGCAACCTGACTTGCATTTCCACTCTACATGCTTTTCGCCATCTTCTCAAGACTTCTGAGCAAATAGTAAGAGAAATTAATCAGTTTTCCCGACTTGAAGTGCAGCAACAACCGAAGGTGATATACAAATGCCAATGTATAACATCCCTCCCCAGTTACAAATTTTTGCAGTATAAACAATAGATCTCGCCACTTCCCAACCATGGCACTCTATGGAAGTCCCTTCCTCTAGTCGACCTTAATATTCTTGTCAACCATGAATCGGTGTCATCGTTTCTTCATGAGCCGCTCCTTTTTAAACCAGTTTTCTCCTGTAAGTGGTAAGCCTGTGGCTTGCGCAATAGAATCTTCTGTAACTTTGAACTTCAATGATCTGACCCTAACTCGGCTTCCTTTGAATGTTCTTGGGAACTCCAGTACCACATCCATGTCAAACCCATCAAACTTCTGTAGGAATGGCAGGAACCTAGATTCTTACCATAGTGCAATATTGCTCTTGTACTCTATGGTTTTCTCAATCTCTTGCAAAGATAGCGGCTCACTCCTTACAGGTACCATTTCGAACTACACTTCACCCTTTCTGATCACACCTTTGAAATAATTTCTGCGAGTGGCTCCAACATTTTCTAAGAGCTTTATGTCGAAGGTTATTCACCCTTCATCATTTCATACCCACTCACCCAATTATGATGGAACAACCCTTCCTATCAGGTGCAGATTCGTATTAGCCCACTACGGGTGAATCATAATGATTGGGTGTAATGCAAGTATAGGTGTCGGTGGTGCAATGGTTACAATGATCGGATTACGGATAAGGTAATAATGGACAAGTAATGCGGAATTATTTTGAGGAGGGTGAATACAACTTATTGGACAACAGTACTATCCCACATTCAACATCATAATTTAATCAATACATACTTCAGTACTTATTAAAAAGATAAGATTTCAAAACCTTATACATCTTGCACTTTAAATATTTTTCCTAGGTTAGTAAATAATGAAACAGAGTATCAATTAAAACATGCAATTCTATGATGTATTACACATGTATAGGAAAGTACAAATCCATAAATATCCTTGATAAAGCACTCTAGGACTGTGTGATTTTTACTTGCTTTCACAGTCAATTGTGTTCCTGCACTAAACCTGCTTGTAATATTGTGCTTGCACCATAGACTTTTACCAAAACAAAGAATCTGTTAGGACATACTTCTGTAGCTGGAATTTAAAAAAAAATTCCTCAATATACAAGGAAAATTTATTCACCATCCTTTGGTGTTTCACGAACATGCCTTCTGGATTGACTGTATCAATTTTTGCAATCAATTTATGAGGGAATAAAGAAGTGGGAAGGGGGTAAAAAAAATTTAGAATGGGAAGGAATATTATAGTAGGGATTCCAAAAAAAATATCACCAAGAGGGATAAACGAAACGAGATGTGGAAAAAAATTCAAGGTAAAAGAGGGATTTTACGAAATCGGGCAAGGGTATTTTCCTTGAAGAAAGAGGAAGGTAATTAATTAGGGATTTAAGAAAATACACTAGTGGGGATTTTCGAAATGGGGGATAGAAGAAAGACAATGTTTTTACCTTGAAATCTGCCTACACTGGTGCAAGAAAAAAAAATAACTGCAGCGGGAAGTAAGCGTTTACTTGAAATAAAAATGTCCATGCTAGTTACACCAAACTTGGGTAAGTGCTTGGTTTCATGAACCTAATTCTTCTTGGTGCACGCTAGCATATCTAGAAATCAAGTAACATTCCCTTTTTATTAAAATTTCGATATTCCTACCAGCATGCTTGTTTTCATGTTGATCCTTATGCAATCATGTCAGTCAATTGATTTTCATAATTACAGGATTTTTTTTTCTCTTTCTATACTTTTTTTTTGTCTTTTTATTTTTCTTTTATTATTTTTTCAATAAGGATAATAAGGAATCAAATCTTCAAAAGGTTGGTGTTACCACCTACCAACTCCTTTTCAAATGGTTGTTGGACTTGCTGCATAAAATCTCCTTTAGTGAGTGGCTGAAAATATACCTTCAATCTATGCTCGTTTACCAGGAACACGAAGTTTTTTCCATCAATGGTTTTGATTTCTATCGCTCCATTTTCAAATACTTTGACCACCTCATAGGGTCCCATCTAGAGTGTATGGAATTTTCCTTTAAAATATTTGAATCTCGAATCGTAATGGAGGACCCAATCACCTGGTTGGAATTGCTTCTTCTGAATGGACTTTTCATGCCACTTCTTACACTGCTATTGAACCAAGATGTTCTGTTGAACAGCGTCCCTTCAGAATTCATCTAACTCGTTTAATTGTAGAAGACGTTGCTGCCATGCTGTAGTGGCCAATCAAGGGTGCTATATTAGACTAGATTTATTATCGACCTGGGTAAATAAACTTCGAGGCGTGTGCCTAAAATCTATAGGCATAAAGGATTCCTAACTAGGTGCTTGTGGTGATAGTTGACAATACTTCTTTATAAAAGGTTGAGGTATGTTTCCTCTCACTTTAACACTCAGATTACCTAGATTATCTAAATGTCTCAGAGATACAAAGTATAGCTAGACTGAGATTTGAATCCTCTTACAAGGATGCTATGCACAAAAATCTGTCTAGTTAACACTGAAGCACTCATGAAGAAATCAAAAACACACTGAACTTTAAATACATACGCAAACAGATTTCATGGAAATGCCTTAAAGCATAATGCTCAACCAAATCTCTTACAAGACCTAATTCAATGATCTAACAATGATATCTTTAAGCAAGCACCATGGATTTCCTTTGTGAGAAATCGTAATCGAATTGACAAAATCATTAGCATGGAAATAACATTAACAGTATGCGTTCTATGTAAATTCAAGAGCTGTGAAAATGATATCAAATGACATGCATTCAAAAGCAATGGAAATGCATTTTATGTAAATTTAAAAGCAATGAAAATGAAAGGAACAGTATACCAATCCACGCAGGGCCCGTCCACATTTCAATGGTACACTGGAATGAGCTCAATCAATTGACAATGTTAACGCATAGACAATGCTGGAGTGAAATCGTAATTGTATTCAAACACTAAGAGTTGCAATCACATATATGAATTCGGTCCTTTAAAACAATACACAGAGGTAACATAACATGTCTAAAAACAAAATGATACAGATTTTTTTATCTGCCTTCCTATCTTGAGTCGAATGCACATCCATTGAAGCAGTTGTTCCTGCTTTTACAGTGGAATGATTTGCGGTCATTCTAAGATGAACCGGTTTCCCAAAAAGACAAAATGATTTCCAAAAAGACAAAACGAAGCCGGTTTAGAAACCATGGCTTTTACTGCCTTTGTAACCAAAAGGCTGGGGTTTGACCCAGTGTTGACCACATAAGTAGGAGCTTTTGATTTGCTGTAAAATCGATTTTTCTTCATGCTTGTACATTCAGGAGATCGTCCTTATCCACTGCTTTGGCTTGCCTGTCATGCCATGTGTCAGATGATAAACTACTTACAGGATGTGATATCTTCCTGAGACCTTTTTGTTAAAAATTCCTAATTTCTAACATAAAAACTCATAAATTAACTTTAATGCAAACTAACAACTATAACGCTATTAACTAATCAATTTCAATGGATGTAAAGAGGTCTATGGAGGGAAAAGATAGGCAATTGATGATGTTTTTAGAAGAAAAAGAGGGTAATGGAATGGTACCAACATCTCCCCCAAGCTTAATGTCTTAGCATGTCCTCATGCTAAGCTTGATGTATTGCCTCTATACTCTGTCCCTGCCTGAACCTCTGCTTCCTTCAATAATGCGTCTATGTTGTTTTTAGCCTGGGCTTCCTTCTCGGTGTGGAGCTCATGCTTCAAACTCTTGTATTTCTCCTTGATGGCTTTCTTCTAGGTATACCACTTGGTTGCCCAGTTACAAATGTTAGCTTGTTCAGTCTTGAGCTCTTTAATTTGCTCCTTGAGCTTTTCATTCTTCTGCTGGGTTTTCTTACTCTGAATTTTTAACATCTCATTCTCCTTTTTAATAACTTTTTCCAGCATGTTGGCTTCCATCAGTTCTTCCTTTAATCTTTCAAATTGCTTCTCCAGCTTCCTTTGTTTCTTAACTACAGGTGGTGACTCCTTTCCTTGCCTATTATTGCTCTCAACCTCCACTTCGGCTTCTTGTCCATGTTGTGAGTGAGCACTGCTTTCGATATCCATCGGTGCATGTGCATTGGATTCAGGCTGATATTCTTGTGACTGGGTCTTTTGTGCTCTCCTGGATCTCCTTGTATAGGTTGTGAAAATTTTGTCCTGCTCCCTTTTTTGGGTTGCTTCTTGTCTCATTTTCCTCGTCCTCACATGGCTACTAGGTGGAGGGACATCGTTTGATTTATGCACAGGAATCTCTTCGTCAATGTCAAGCATGTATCCTAAGTATTTGTGTTTCTCTTGCTCTTCTTCGCTATCCTTGATTTGATTGGAAACAAGGAACTCCTTCCATGTCTTGCCCCTCCTCTGTACTTCAAATTCAACGAGAATCTTAATTAACCTGAAATGATAGAGACTCCTGTCCTCATTACCTTTCTGCTTTTGAATAGTCTTCGACATCTTGGTCAAGCTTTGCAAGAGGAAATATGGTAAACTCATAGTGCACTTCCCCTTTAAATGTAGCAGGATTTTAATATGGTACAAATAAACCATACTATATCGACCCTCGCATGTAACAAACTTTTGGATGATATACACCATCTCGTCCCATGGATGTATCAACCAGCTCCTTGGGACCCCCTTCTTCCAATTAACTGATGAAACCCTCGACCTGGACATGAACTGGGTCCATGAATTCTCTTTAAACTATTTAGTCTTGAAGTACTTCTCTCCTTCTGGGCTGATCCCTAAGGATTGTGCTATAGTGTCTTCTGAGACTCTAAATGAGAAATTACCTATCAGCGTCTTCTCCCCATTGAATGTAAAGGCAAATTGTTTAGTCACTTCCTCGTTGCTTCCATTAAAATTTTCCAAGAAGAGTAGCCATTGTTTCTCTCTTAAAATTTCAATGCAGTCATCGTGGTACTGAGAGCTATCAAATGTGTTTGGTTCTACTCTATTAGTCATTTTACAGAAAATTCTTGCTCTAACCCTCTTCGTTTATGCTTATTAATCGAACAAAGGTATTTTAGTTTATTACCTTTGCTTTTCTCTCCACACACCGACCTGGTGGCGTCCTCTGTTCTTCACAATCAACTCCTTCAGTGGCTTGAGTAGTGACCGGATGACTGGCCTTGAATTGTGGCGGAGATAGAATTTTTGTAAGCCCAAACACTATGCTTTACTCTCGTAGCACTTGGCGTTCTCGAATTTCATTCTTCTTTAAAAATCACTACACTGAATTTCTAATATGGAACACACTTCTACAACTGAGAATGAAATAGGATTTAACAACCGACTCGACCCATTTCAATGTAATGAAAATAGAGCATACTCATAGTTTAATGACAGGGGAGTAGCTGTACTGGATTGTGCAAATACCATCATGAGAATGCCGCGAGCATGTATGAAGTATTGGAGCTGTAAATTAACGGATAGTCTCTTTGCATGAGTTGACTTGGTCGAGCGATCATGTCATAAGTTGGTCGATTCAAATCAATGCATGAAATCGTATCACATTTGGCTTCCTGAGAGTTCATCACCTATCCTTTGTTCATTATTTCTTAGTCGACTAAGGAGATGTTGGACTGAGAGTAGTTTCGATGGTTGATAGGGAGTGAATAGCAAGGCTGGGAGGGTGGTGGGATAGCGGATTAGAAAGCATAGGAAAATATGGGGATAGGCTAGAGCATTTGAAACATGGTAGGGATTAAAAATATGATGAGAGTGGTGGATATGTGGGGAATTTATTTTTTTTGTGAAAATTTTTTGAAATTGATTATAGCAATTACAGTCATTACATTTAACACTAAAGTAATCTAAGAATTTAAATGTTAAAAATAAAAATGATAACAACACTTTACACTTTTATTGATTGATCAAGAGTTGTGTTGGCATGCATAGATAGGATTTCTTGTTCAGATGTGATGAATCTTTGTTGTCCATAATAGGTCCCTCTGAGATAAATTTAGATGCAACAGGTCCCTCTAAGATCTGGATAATGTTTGCGCAGACTCTTCAAAATCTGGAAAAAACTATATGTGTGCATCTTCTTTAATCTTTGATGTTTTATGGAGGCTTGGTGACAAGCAACCTTTGGATATTTGCTGAACTTTGTTGAAGCTTTTGCTGAAGTGGCTTGGGGTAGCAGTCTCTAACAGGTCCCTTTATGTTTGTTGAACAGGTCCCTCTATTGTTGGTGCTAGTGTCATGGTCTTCTAAACAGGTCCCACTGCATAGTGCTACAAACAGGTCCCTCTGATTAAAACAAAGACACAAACAACTTCTTTATTGAAATACTGAAGTGCTGAAACAAACTTCTTGAGAATTTACAATGAAGAGATAAACTCTTTGAAAATTTGCAGTGAGGAGATGAGATAAAAAAATGAAAAAATGTTGATGCTTCTCCCCCACTCAAGCTTTGACTTGTCCTCAAGTCGTTATTGAAGCGATAAATCAACAGGAAACGAAAGAACAAAGAATTCTTACTAGCCAAAGAATTGGTTTTCAAGTAAGAATTTTGGGTTAGAGTGTGCCAGAGTCTGGTTTTCGCATCTAAACCATTATTTTTATTAT